>JAIXNV010000366.1:0-29771 GCA_020917445.1 Riparia riparia
TGGGATGGGATGGGATGGGATGGGATGGGATGGGATGGGATGGGATGGGGTGGATTGGTGTAATGTGGGGATTGTACTGTGGGGGTGGCAAGAAAGTTTGGATGGGTAGGGATTGCAATGTGGGGATGGGGTGGTTTTGGCTCCTGGAGTAGGGGAGTAGAGGGAGGGAAATCAAGAAGCAGTTTTTAAAGGCTGCTGGTGCCATAAAAAATTTTGGGGCCTGGAAGTGTCTTGTGGGAGGTTGCCTTGGAATTGGGAAGGCTGAGTTTAAGGTGCTGTGCTGTGCAGGGCTGAGGTGGAGTGGAAATGATTTTAGGAGTGTAAGGGAACCTGCTCTCAAGAAAGAAAGAAAGAAAGAAAGGAAGAAAGAAAGAAAGGAAGAAAGTAATGAGAGAGAAGGAAGGAAGGAAGGGAAGGAAGGGAACAAGGGAAGGAAGGGAAGGAAGGAAGGGTTTTAAATTAAGCTCTATATGTCTAATTTAATAAGCAACAATGTTGAATTTAGCAGCAATGCAATTTTATTTAGGTAGCATTTTATAATCAAGCATGTGCAAAAAATATTGGCAGTGATTAATTAAAGATAAGTACTCTTTGGATAAAGCATAAGCAAAACCGACTGGGGTATGGAGGGGTGTTTCTCACCCTACCTCACGTACAAAACAAAGTAATCCAACTTATATACTGTATGTTAATATATATTCATTAAGATTTCTTGTAAATCTCCTATTTTTAATTCTTAAAATCTATGTCGCTATACTACATAGTGCATGGTCCTCTTGTTGTTAGGGGGTCTTCTTGGCTTTTTGTTGGTCTTCTTCAGATGAAGGCTCATCATCTTCTTCTCATCCTATGAATAACCTTACTGGCTGCGCGTGCGCTCTAAGTTTTGCGTTATACATAACTAAGCATTATGTTCCAAAAAGTAATTATTTCATGGATCAAACCACCACCCAAACTCCCTACCTTGGAACAGTCCTGTTATAGTTTTAATTTTAAACTGGGCAGAAACACCACTCAATGTAGTGGTTTTATGTTTACTAAATTTTGGCCTTGGTACTTACTCTTTTTGTGAGAGAGAGACTAGGAGAAAAACAAAGCAGGCTTAACTTTAAAATTAACAAATAGTTTATTAACTTACACTAAAAGAATAGAAAAAACAGAAAGTTGGAAAAAACTAAAATGGAATGAAACTTCAAAAACTTTTCCCTCTCTTTACAAACTCTTCACTTTCTTACAAAACAACATAGAGATAAAACTTGTAATTTTCAGTCACTTTCATTATCTGACAATAGTATTCTATCAATTCATTAGGGGAAGAGTATCCTTTTGAGTCATGGATCCCAGTGACAACTTAGAACAGTTCTCTTGTGGGTTTTAAACTGTCACAAAAACAACCGCCCGGAGAAACCTGCTTTTGTGACCCTCCCAGGAGCAGTTTCTCAAGCTGCTTATGGGTCATGGGTCTTAGACTTTTGCATACTGGGGTGTCACTTTTTAAAGATGAATAACTCCAAAGCAAAGGATTCTTCAGTTCAAGGTACAGAGATATCTTCTCACTTCTTCACTGGCGCAGGGGGCTTCTCATCTTTATCTCTGTTCAAGCATCTTATAGGATATTACTTAGTTCATCACAAACACCTTTGCTTAAATCTACACACAAATTAAAACAATCATCTCCCCAAATGCATTTCTTTCCCATAATTTAAAGGAATGACTTAAATATAGAGTTCATTTCCATGGCTCAAGTAAGAATAGAACAACCAACTCTTCAACCCTCTGTCCCAATAGTCTTTTCACTCTTGCTTTACTGACTTCATCCTGCTGTTCTTTATGTTCACTCTGTCCTTTCTTAATCTTTCAGAGAAGGGCTGAGCTCTGGAAGCTTCATGCTGCTAAGAAAGAGTTAAATCTACTTGGAGTCTTTGTTTTTCCTTCTGTGACTCCTGGTGTTAGATGTTTCAAGGCCGCACTGGTGAGGGAGGAAGAACTCACTCAAAAACATCAGAGATCAGAGCACTCAGGCAGTCTGGAATCACAGAAACCAGGCAGGATCATAAATGCCTTCTCAGCCCACCCCTCGGTGTAAATCAGGGTGGCTTCAGCCCAAATAGTGCTCATAGTTCTTATCAGGGACCTGGCAGAGATTTCTCCCTGCTCCAGAGAAATCTGAAGAAAGTAGCTGTTAAAAAACAGCAACTTCCCCTTCCGCCCCCCTTCACCCGGGAGCCGATGGAATCCAGCCAAGCCTCAGGCCAGCTCCCCGCCCAAAAAGGGGGGAGCAGCAGGCCCAGCTCGATGTTACCTGTCTCTCTCTGACCAAAGGAAGAAGGAAAAGACCCCACCTACAGGAAATCAAGGGGTTTTAAATGGTACTTCCCAAAGTTGCAACTAATGATTTCAGTGGTCAGAATAGATGCCAATATTCTAACTAACTCTCTGATAGGTCTCTGTCTCTTCCAAAGCAATTCCCAGGTCCTGACCTGGAGAATTATTTTACATTCTTTTATAACTAAAAACTAAACTGTACTAACCCATGACAAGTCCCAACTTTGTCCATCTCAAGGCCAGTTCTATCTTAAGATATCGTGTATCCTATCACATCTGCAAAAGGCCCATCTCCCTACCTTGGAGTAGTCCCAGCTTTGGCCAATCCAGCTTTGAAACTAAATCTTGTATCTTATTTTTCTCATGTAGCATCTGCCAAGGGGCCCATCTGCTTTGTAACAATAATCACATCTACTTTTCCCTTTACTGCTTTATGACAAATATTTTCTAAACAATATACATTTCTAAAATATTAATATAGTCACAATTAGCATGAATCATTTTCATTTATTACAATATCCCCCATTTCTGTTTTAATCTTATTGATTCATGCTTTTTAATTAAAACTGAATCTCGATTTCTTCTATATTCCCAATAATCCAGGTTTTCACGCTGTCTCATTTCAGCCTCTAATTTTTCAAACACCTCCCGTGCTGCATCAAGCTTTTCACATTCCTTCTCAAATTTAGTTAACATCTCTTGTGCTAGAGTAGTCTCTTTACGTTCAGTCAACATCTCTTCAGGTCCTTTTTTTTGAGTGCATGTAGGTCTAGTTTTTAATATCATCAAAGGATTTGGTTTCCCTTTTGCTGCCAATTCTCGATCAAAGGGCATTGCTGTCATTTGCATTCCTTGTATCACTGGGTGGATTAGTCTAATAAGACATGGAATCATGCATGGTAAGAATAACAATCCTAATCCAGAATATAACAGCTTAAATCCCACTTTCTTCCACCACGCTCCTCCAAAGAGGTTATCCCACCAATCCGTTTTTAGAATAGAATTCCACCTTTGAACAGGTACGTGTGCCACCCTTTTAATTTCTTCAGCAAGTTTTGTGATGGCTTCCCCATGATCATCTCTCTCCACACAGCACTCAGATTCGTTAAATCTTCCTCGAACTCCCCCTTCTTCAGCCAACAGATAATCTAGGGCAATTCTGGTTTGATATACAACTGCTCACATTTGTGAATGCTGCTTGGCCAGTAACTTTAGGGCATCAGAAGTATGGTTTGAAACAACCTCCACTACTACCTGGAGTCTTATCAACAGATTAGATAGATAAACTGGGGTCCTATATCCCCAAGATCCATCCTCCAAGTTGCTGGGTCATAATACTCTCTGATTCTTTCTACAGACCATTCATCTTCCCCCCATTCCTGGTTTCCCCCTGCCATTGGGAATTTGAGGTTTAAATCTCTTTATTCCTTTCTAGAGTCTCAGAAAGTGGTATTCCCAGCATATTGCTCCTAGACCTTGGGATGACGAAGAAGGAGGGTCATATAACTCCTAAGGTACAGGTTCCCTCCCACTTTCAAGGTAATTCACTCTATGCTCATTGCCCATAAATGAAATATATTCTATCGGGGCTTTCCATTTACTATCTGTGTTTTCTTGTTGTTCCCAGTCGGATTTTAGGTCTTTTTTTGGATTGGTAGGGGTTAGCTCCAGGACTTTTATGCCAGCACAAATCAGTTTGATTATTCCATTCACAATTCATTTCCTTTGTTTTTCCTTAATACCCAGTAAAAGTTTTTGGTCACCAGGTCTTAGTTTTATTATCCGAATTAACTACGAAAATAGATATACAAGGAGTATATCCTACTACTTCATTATATTTCCTTCCTTCTTGAGTCATACAGACTTTTCCAATTACTTGATGACTAAAAATCCATCCTTCAGGTTATTTTAATGTCTTAGAAATTTGAGTATGATTCCATTTTAAAAACTGTTCTGGAGCTAGACTCTTACCTCTCCACTGCCATCTTTCAGCCATTCTAAACAGATCCTGCATTTGGATAATCCCAATTCTGTAGCAATTTCTTGCATCAAATCTACAAAAAGTTTCTTGTTTGAGGTTGGCAAATCCGAGTCGCTATACTGGTCTTTGAATTGTCCATACAGCTTATCCAGTCCCTTTAATTCTTTCCCTATGGCCTTTTCACATATTTCTTTTGCTTCTTTTGGTTTTTCTTCTTTTTTCCTTAGTACTGTACCTGCTACACCTATACTTGGATCATTCCCATTCTCATCTTTCTCAAAACAAAAAATGTTTTCATATTGAGGACAAATTTGATCCCCGTAAGGATAAGGAGCTGGTCCATTAAATCCTAAATTTTTCCCTATCCAATCCATTTTTCTATTTTTAACACAAACATCTATAAAATTGCTGTGATCGTAGCAGGCAGCACAAACATGTGGATGTGCCACAAACACAAATTCCATAATGTCCTTGAGCCACATGGAGTGACTGCATTTATTACAGGGATCAACATTATTGGGACTTTGTTTTTGCATAGATTGTTCTCTCATTGCCCACTCTTGTGCTGCTTGTTTAATTATTGTTTGTTCCTGCATTGCTCATTCCCTTCTCTCATGGACTCTGTCCAGAGTGGCTCCATAGATTTGGCCAGTTGCTAAGGACATCATGACAAACACAGTGAAAAATAATCCTCAGGGGTTTTGACTTTCTACCATCCTCAAGGCCCTTTGGGTTGCAGCCAAAGGTCAAGATGTCAGGATTCTTGGCAGCAAAGTTTATATCCTGGGATCTAGTCACTGGTGCATTTGGTCTCACTGGTACCCTTGGCCTCATGTTTGTTTCAAGGATGGCACAGATTACTCACAGTTCTCGCAGCACTGCCCTCTCTCTCTCCCTCTTTCTCCCGGGGTTAGTCAGCTGCTTCCTCTTTTAGTCTAAACCACCAAAGCTCTGGAGATGTGCCAACCACAATAAGATTTGCTTTTTCACTACTTCAGTTAACAACCTGATTTGTTGGTAGCTTTTTGCTCCAATGTTGGGGATTATTATTAAGTTTTCTTTGCGACCAATAGGCACATTCGCAATGCCAATTCATGTAAGAAATGTGTCTCTAGCGTGGCACACAAATTCCTTCTCCACAGCAACTGTTAATGATGATACACTTCTCTATAATATTATGAATCAATTGCTCTCTCACCTGCTCAAAAGCTAATATAGTAAAAACTCATTGGTCTAAATTTTATATTCATTGCACTGCTGCATAAAAGATTCCATCTTCATATCTCAAAGCTGTTCCAAAAAAATCACTGGAAAGGCTTTTTAAAGTTAACTGTTCATGCATGCAATCAAAACAAGTTAAACACATCAGTTGTCTCTCTCTTTCTTTTGTTTTTGTTATTCTCCACCATGAATAAAGGCAAAGTGTACAAATAACGCAAACCCATGGGCGACACTCTAAGCCATGCTTAGTACACTCCCAGTGTGTTACTTGTTCTTGGAGTCTCTTAGTAACAGGTGTTTCCAGTCTCTTGTTCTGGAATTGTAGTTCCTCAATGAAATCTGTTAGTGTTAGTTGCTGAGGGCCTCTTAAAAGATTTTCAATTTGTTCAGCTGATCCCATTGATCAAGGAAGTGTCTAATCCTTTCCCATCGGCATTGTTCTGCCTCCAAACTCAATGGAGTTGCTGTCAACAGCCAATCCAGAATGCCTAATTTTTCTAATATATTAAAGTTAGTTGGAATTGCAAAACACGGATCTTTAATGGTTAATTATCAAAGGAGTTCTATAGTTTGCACAAGTTAAGCAAGACAATTTTTTTTTTTTTCTGTTGTTTCTTGGTATCTTACTATATCCACATTTTACTGCTACTATCTTTTGTTCTTCTTGTAGTATTCTCAAAACCACTAATCCTTCCAAGTGATATGCTAAATAAATAAAAGCTCTTTGTACTTGATCTTTTATCCTAAATTGTTGCAAATAAGTATCAATGTTGATCTGTGCTAAAACCCAATTTTGCATTCTAAAGTCTCGCTCTACTCTGCTAAGGCATTGTATACAATTAATCATAAAAGCTACATCTCTTTGGTTCCAAGGTACAGTTGTTCTGTGCCAATGTCTTTGTCTCAGATACTTCATGGTCACTGCTTTACACCGCCCACACTGATGACCGTGTTTGCAGCAACCTTGCTGAAACATGGGAACTTCTCTCTGTGGGATGGCAGCTTCTGAGCTTTCTGTGCTAAGGATATCTTGAATATCCAGGGGCTGGGTTATTCTTTCAATATGTGGGTGGCACACCAAATGTATTGCAGCATTATGTGAAATCCACAGGCGAAAACGATTTTCCATAAGAGCCATAGCCTATGGGCATCAAATGCTCTCTTCACTCATGTTGTGGATTAATTACAATTTTACTTTAATGGTTTAGGACTCAGTTTTTTAATAAAATAAACCATTTTTAAATAAAAAGGTTTAATCAAATTTAAGCCTTTTTTAATTTTACTTTCAGGTCTCCTGGTGCTGAAAAACATTTTCCAATCTTTATTTGGTACAGGTCCTTTTACCCTTGAAGCATGAGTCTAGCCTTTTTCTGCTGTTCAAACTGTGGTTTTGTCAGGGAGAATACAATGTCCCTCTTTTAGAGTTGCTCTGAGGTTTTTCATGGCTTCTACTTCTGCTAAAGAAAAGTAGGGTGCTTGATTTTTTGTTCCTGCTTCCTGAAAAGTCATAATTACATTGCTGTTTTCCCTCAGGGCAGCTTTCTTAGCTTCATCATCAGCCAAATTTTTTCTTTTTTTTTTAATGCCTCTCCCCCTCTGGTGGCCTTTCACATGAACCACTGCTATCTTTTTTTGGACTCCAAAGCTTTAAGAATTTGAATTATCAATCCTTGGTGCACTAATCCTTTTCTTTGAGTCTTTATAAGTCCCCTTTCTTTCCAAATTTTTATAAATGTATGCACTACCCCAAAGGCATATTTTGAGTCGGTGTATATGGTCCCTTCTTGATCCTTTAATAACAGCAATGCACAGAATAATGCATAGAGTTCACAGGTTTGTGCTGACCAGGAGTGGCTAAGGGGACCAGATCCTTTTACTTACAGTTTTTCTCCACGAATTATGGCATACTCAGATTTCCTTCTTCCATCTACCACTCAGGATGATACATATATTAATAATTTTTCTCCTGTTTTTAATTCTTTTTCTCTTAAATCTGGGCATATTTTTGTTTGTAACTCTATGTCCTCCATGCAATCATGTATTAATTCTTACCCTGGGTCTCCATAAAGGAATTGAGTGGGGCTTTGTATATCTGTCACTCTCAGCTCTAATTCAAAGGAGGCTATCAAGATGGCCTCATATTTTAATATTCTGCTATGTTAACCATGTTTTGGCCTCTTTAGCAAGGATCCCCTAATATTATGGGGGGTGTACACTTCCAGTGGTGCCCCAAAGGTTACTTTTCTGGCTTCTTCTACTAACACAGCAGTGACTACAAGAGCTTGCAGGCATGTTGGCCGACTTTTACTAATTGGATCCAATCATTTGGAATAATATCCTACTGGCTTTCAGCTTCCTGCCCAACCTTGAGTCAATACTTCATAAGGTGTTTGATCAACTGTATTACAAAATAATTGAAAAGGCTTGTCTAAATTGGAAAGACTCAGTACAGGAGCTTGCAGTAGGGCTTCTTCTACTTGCTCAAAATTTTCCTGATCCCTTTCAGTCCATTTCAAGCAATTGCTAGTAAATTTCTCATAGAGAAATTTTACTTTTCTACTAAACACTTCTGTGTCTTTCCTACAATAACCCAGAAGACACAAAAATTGCTTTATTTCTCTTCTAGACTTTGGGGGTCCCATGTTCAATATTCCTGAAACCCTTTCAGGATCTAGCTTTTTCTTTTGCTTACTAATCCAATGACCTAAATACCACACTTCTGACTCTACAAACTGCAATTTTGACTTTGATATCTTCAGCCCCTTTTCTCCCAGAAAATTTAGAAACTTAATAGTACCCTTTCTAGTTTCCTCTTCAGTTTCTCCTGCTATCAACAAATCATCTACATACTGTAGCAGCTTAATTCCTTTGGGTAACTCAAAGGACTTCCAAAGATTTTCTAACGCATTCCCAAAAAGTTTCAGTGCCTCTGTAAAACCTTGCGGTAGCACCATTCACCTTAATTGCTCTCTCCCACCTGTATCTGGGTCCTCCTACTCAAAGGCAATCCCTACTGCCCTCATCCAGAGGGCAAGTTCAAAAGGCATCCTTTAAATCCACGACACTGTACCAAATGTAATTAGGAGGTCTGTGGCTTAGCTACTCCTGGACAGCGGGTAATGGTTCTTTGATTTACCGCTCTGAGATCCTGCACTAGTCGGTAGCTACCATCAGGCTTCTTTACGGGCAGGATGGGGGAATTATGTGGTGACACACAGGACTCCAACACCTCCTGATGTACTGAATTCTCAACTACCGGTTTCAATCCCTTCCGACCTTCCAGTGATATTGGATATTGTGTTACTCGAATGGGGATTTCTGGGTTCTGTATTTCAACACTAACGGGCTGAATGTTTAATTTTCCTACATCACCAGTATACCACACAGTGTCACTAATCTCGAAATTACCTTCTTTGGTTAAAGAATAGATTTTAAGTTTTCCTTCACAGGGTGTTATTTTAATCCCCAAGGCTATTATTAAGTCCCTTCCGTAAAATTATTATCAGCCTCTGGTATTAATAACAAATCATTCAATCCAAATTTTTTATCCAATTCAATCTGCACATTTTTAATTACAGGAACATGAAAATCTTCTCCTTTAACCCCAATTACAGGAACACGTTCACAACTTCCTTCACATCCTTGTGGTAGTTTTCTTACTGTGGACCTAGTAGCTTCTGTGTCCACCAAAAATGTGATTTCTTCATTTTGAGGACCTATTTTCAGTTTTATCAAGGGCTCTTCTAGGTGTTCTGTCCTCATTAAAAAGAGCCCCTGACCCCCCTGGACTTCATCAAACATATTCTCATCTTGCTGCCTCTTTCTACAGAATTTTTGTAGATGTCCCTTTTTGTGGCAATAAAAACAAGTGGATCCTGTACCCCTGGAGGTAGGACAAGAAGTTTGTAAGTGCCCTTTCTGGTGACAGGAAAAACACGTGGATCTCATTTCCCCAGAGGTGGGACCTGCCTTTTTCTGTTGTTTGTTCTTTCCTGAGCGCTTCTCTGTATTCATGGTTGTCTGTGTTTCCTTGACTGCTGCCATTAAAATCTGTGCTTTTGTTTTTTGCCTCTCCTCAACTCTTCTCACATACACTTTCTGTGCTTCTCTTAAGAATTCCTGAAGCCCCCTATCCTGCCAATTTTCTCCTTTTTCCAGCTTCATTCTGATGTGCCCCCAGGACTTAGCTACAAATTGTGTTTTCAAAAGGACCTGTCCTGCTGCAGTATCGGGGTCTACACCTGAATATAACTGCAAGGCTTTTCTTAGTCTTTCTAATCAGTCTGCCAGGGGTTCATCCTTCCCTTGGTGCTCACTAAGAGCTTTCCTTATATTCTGCCTCTTGGGCCCTGCTTCCCGGATTCCTTGGATAATCATCCATCGGATATCACTCCTATTCTGCCTGTGTCTTTCATTCTGATTATTCCAACCTGGATCCTGCATAGGCCATTTCTGATCCCCCTGGTCTGGCTCCTGACATTCTCTATCCCAAACCCTCATTCCTGAATGTCTCAGCATTTCTCTTTCTTCCATGATAAACAAGATTCCTAAGATAGACAGCAGTTCCACCCAGGTGTATATATTCAGCCCCAAGAACTGATCTCATCTCTCTGCCACTCCAATTGGATCCTCCAGCAGCCTGCCCATCTCCTTCTTAAACTCCCTAACATCCCCTGTGCTCAGGGGAACACTCACATCTCCAAGAGGTCTCTGTTCTGGGTTTGCCATTGGAACTTTCCTAAGCGGGTATAGTCCATCTTCCATTTTTGCTTCCCCATCCCCATCATCACTTCTCTCCGTCCCCCTCCCCTCTAGTTCTATGTGCTACTGGCCCCTCCTGAATAGGGGGTGTGTTTGCATTTACAGGAGGACCCTCGGGGGCTTGGGGTTGAACGTGCTGATTAGGTTGCCTATAAGGGGATGGGAGGTGATCTAATGGATCCTAGGGCTCGTGTCTGTCTCTTTTGGCTGCTTGCACTCTAGATTGTAATGGACAGAATGGAAAATCCTTGCTTCCTTGCCTTCGAGTGACAAATTCACCCTTTCCTCTGGGAATCCACAGAGCAGCATATTTGCTTTCTTCCACATTAAAAGGTTCTTTTAATTCACATACAAATTCAAAGCCTGGCAAATCCAATCCTCAAAAGATCCAGACTTTGGCCAGTATAAATTATCTTTCCAGATCATTTCCTTTGTCCATTCAAACATACAATAATTAATCATTTTCTGCTTACTTCTTCCTCTTCAGGATTCCCATGCATCCCAGTATTGTAACATCATGCCCAGTGGACTGTCCTGAGGGATGCCCCCCTTCTGAGAACCCCCCTCACAGTTCCCAGGTATACCAGGCTCTTGGGAATTTCCTTCATAATTCGCAGCTCCTGGGTCTAAGGAGTTACTTTTCCTTGCACTCATTTTTGGTGGCAAGAAATCAAGAAACTGCCGGTACCAGGAGAAACTTGGTGTCCCTCACTCACTTTGTGGTTCAGTCCTCTCACTTACTATTCTGTTGCACAGTCTTGTCTTTTGCCAGCTGTTTGCCTCATGCCTAATTCCAATCTTTCTCCCAATCTGTCTTCCCTGACTATATCCTTCTAGCCACTTCCCCTTGCAATCACTCTTAGTCTACTACTAAAGTTACAAACTATTTTCTTCTCAAAGAAAATTGAACTTGACTCAATTGCTCCCCTCCTTATTCACCTCACCCAGCGATCAGATCGCTCCCTTCTCCTCGAGGACCTTCCCCTGGGTTCTCAAGCTGGGACCCTCCCTGCCATCTCTCCCAGGGAACCTCACTCATTCTCTCTTTCGCTTCCCTCCTTTCCCAGCTGGTCTCCTCACAGAGAGCCGATAACGTGGTACTGGCAGGTTCACACTCGCTTCAGGGATCTGGCCTACCAGCCCCCATTTTAGATTTTCTGCACACACACAAACATACAGCTGCCTGGCTGCCCAACCCCGTGATACTTATACAGTCAATTTTCCCACACGGTTCTTGTGCACAAGATGTTTTACAGGCACCTTTACTTTTCTCCAGTGGGATAATGGGATAAACTCACTTTTATGAGTGCCTCCTATTGCTGGCTTCTTTTTCTTATGCATTATTGTAATTGGAACTCCTTCTCCAAGGGAGCCTGGTCTAAGCACAGGACCACCTTAAAAGAGCTGGTGGGGAGCTCTGTAGTGGTGTGGGATTTGGTTTTGGTTTTTATTTCATGTGCTATTAATTTATGGTTCATTCTATGTATCCCGGTTTTTCCCCTTAATGATCTTTCCCTGTTCTTCTCCCCTCCAACCGTTATATGTCAATCCCCCACTCCCCCCTCCTCTGGGGTCTGCCTGTCATCTTGGAGCCTTCCCCTGGAGCTAGAAAGTTCTTCCAAGGGCATTGAGTGATAGGTCAGATCCAGAGGGGGTCCCTCCTCATCATTTATGTTTGGTTTATGAAAATATCATTCATCCATGTGACCCCTCCCTGGTGATCCCTGATTTGCTCACCCACTGCCTCTTCTCCTGGTTCCACCCCCAGATAAAAGCTGCTGGCAAGCAGCCTGGGGGTCTCTACCTGGAGGTCAGGGGGTCCCACGCTGGGGCTCCAATTAAATCTTGGGTCCCATTCAGCAGAGTCTGCATTTCTATCTCCACTGTCACTGCCTTGCACCACCTGTGTCTGCTGCCGAGGTCGTGTGGGATCCAAGGCCCCACAGGATTGGGTTAGCTGGCACGGCCAGCTGTCCGTACCTTTCCACACCACGGTGCCTGAGCTAGCCCGGGCGAGTGTGGAGACCACGCATAAGGAACCTCAACATCCTTCTTTTATTTTCATTTCTTGCCTGATGTTAGCATTTGAATTGGAGTATTTTGGCAAAAGTTGGTCCTTTTCAGTGCCCCTCATTTCAGCTCAGTCCATTTGGTCTCAATCATTCTGGTTCCAAATATTCTCGGTTGTTTCATTCACACTGTTTCTCATCATATCTCCTTTCCTGAGCGTTTGCTAGACTTTGTTCCCTGTTTTCAAGATTTCATTCCCTTTCCCGAAAGGAAGACTTTCCAAAGGGAATGAAATCTTGCCATTTCAATGAAGATTAATTGGGCAACCTTCTGTCCCTTTCCCTGCACTTCTTAACATACTATCCATTTTGTGCTTTTCACATACTTCCAAAATTTTTCCTTTTTTCATTTTAAGTTTGCATTTCTTCCATTTCCTTTCCTCTCCTTCATTTATTTCCATTTCTTGCCTGATTACAGCATTTGAATTGCAGTACGTGGCAAGTGTTGGTCCTTTTCAGTGCCCCTCATTTCATCTCAGTCCATTTGGCCACAATACTCCGGTTCCAAATTATCTCGGTTGATTTAGTTCGCATTCTTTTTCATCATATCTCCTTTCCTGAGCATTTGTTCTTATTGGTTCCCTGATTTTAATATTTCACTCCCTTTCCTGAAAGTCCGAAAGGATGACTTTCCTTTTGGGAAAGGAATGAAATATTGCAATTTCAATTAGGATTAATTTGGTAAGCCTCCATCCCTTTCCCTGCACTTCTTGTCATCACATTCATATTGTGATTAGCACGTTCTTTCAAATTTTTCCTTTTTCATTTTAAGCTTGCATTTCTTGGATTTCTTTTCATCTCCTTATTTTATTTCCATTTCTTGATGGATTGCAGTATTTGAATTGGAATACATTTGGCAAGTGTTGGTCCTTTTCAGTGCCCCTCATTTCATCTCAGTCCATTTGGTCACAATCACTCCAGTTCCAAATTTTTCCTTTTTGTATTTATTCGCGTTGTTTCACACCGTATCTCCTTACTGAGCATTTGTTAAATTTTTTCAGTTGCTTGCCCTGCACTTCCTATCATCCTGTTCACTTTTTGTTTTTCACGTGCTTTCAAAATGTTCCCATTTTCATTTTAAGCTTGCATTTCTTTAATTTCTTTACCTCTCCTTCTTCCATTTCATTTTCTTGCCTGATTGCAGCATTTGAATTGGCGTATGTTTGGCAAGTGTTGGTCCTTTTCAGTGCCCCTTATTTCAGCTCAGTCCATTTGGTCTCAATAACTCAAGTTCCAAATTATCTCGGTTGTTTTCATTCGCATTGTTTCTCATATCTCCTTTCCTGAGTGTTTGTTAGACTTTGTTCCCTTTTTTCAAGATTTCAATGAAGATTAAATGGAAAAGCTTCAGTCCCTTTCCTTGCACTTGTTGTCATCCCATCCACTTTGTGCTTTTCACGTACTTTCAAATTTTTCATTTTAAGCTTGCATTTCTTCAGTTTAATTTTCTCTCCTTCTTTTATTTACATTATTTTGTACCAGGTGTCAACAGTTGAATTGGATTTTTTTGACAAGTGTTGGTCCTTTTCAGTGCCCCTCATTTCATCTCAGTCCATTTGGTCGCAATCACTCCTGTTCCAAATTATTTCGGTTGTTTTCATTAACACTGTTTCTCATCATAACTCCTTTCCTGAGTGTTTCTTAGACTTTGTTCTCTGTATTGAAGATTTCATTCTCTTTTCCCAAAAGGCAGACCTTGCTGTGGGAAAGGGAATGAAATTTTGCGATTTCAATGAAGATTAACTGGGCAATCTTCCTTCCCTTTCCCTGCACTTCTTGTCATCCCATTCACCTTTTGCTTTTCATGGGCTTTCAAAATTTTCCCTTTTTCATTTTAAGCTTGCATTTCTTCAATTTCATTTTCTCTCTTTCCTTCCTTTATTTCCACTTCTCACCTGGTTGCAGCATTTGAATTGGAGTTCTTTTGGCAAGTGTTGGTCCATTTCAGTGCTCCTCATTTTATCTCAGTCAATTTGGTCACAATCACTCCTTTCCCAAATTTTCTCAGCAGTTTTCAATCGCACAGTTTCATCATATATCATTACCTGAGAGTTTGTTCAACTTTTTCTCTGTATTAAAGATTTCATTCTTTTTCCCAAAAGGAAGACTTTTCTCTCGGATATGGAATGACATCTTGCTATTACAGTAAAAATTAATTGGGCAAGCTTCCTTTCCTTTCCCTGCACTTCTTGTCATCCCATCCATTTTTGAATTTTCACGTTGGGTGTGAATTTTCCCTTTTTCCTTTTAAGCTTGCTTTGTTATCAATTTCTTTTCTTCTCTTTCATTTACCTTTCTTGCCTGATTGCAGCATTTGAATTGGAGTACTTTTGGAAAGCGTTGGTTCATTTCACTGCCCCTCATTTCATCTCAGTCCATGTGGCCTCTCTCACTCCGGTTCCAAATTTCCTCGGTTTTCATTCTCACTGTTTCTCATCATATCTCCTTTCCTGAGTTAGATTTTTGTTCCCTATTTTCAAGATTTCAGAGAAAAGACTTCCTTTTGGGAAAGGAAATGTAAACTTGCAATTTCAATGAAGATTAATCGGGCAAGCTTCCATCCCTCTCCTTGCACTTCTTATCAGACAATTCAATTTTTGATATTCATATGCAAAAATTTTTAGATTTTTAGATTTTTAATTCAAGCTTGCATTTCTTCAAGATCTTTTCCCCTCCTTCCTTTATTTCTATTTCTAGCCTGATTACAGCATTTGAATTGCAGTAATATTGGCAACTGTTGGTCCATTTCACTGCCCATTATTTCATCATCCCTACCTCTCCCAACTATCACTAAACCCCTCAGACTTTAATCCTCAGTTTACATCGGAGCTTGCCAGGGCTCCACCGCCCTCCCAGGGAACAAGTCCATCCCCACATCCCAGCTCACCTTGCCTCCAAGCAGTGTCCAGCCATGGCCTGTGTCCTGGCGCTGCAGGCCCTTGGCAAGAGTCTCTCCCAGCCAGCAATTCCTGCTCTTCCCTGCTCTGGGGCAGCAGCTGCAAGTTGATTTGCTCCCTGGGCCACTGGCCCAACCCCAAGCCAGGGCCGGGACCTTTCCCCAGAGCTCTGTGGCCACTGCAATGCTCACAGCTCTGAGGCTGCTGCAGCCTCAGGAGCCTTTAGACACCGCTCCCGGGGATGTCCAGGCTGCCACTGTTGGGCTGTCTGTGCAGGGCAGGGGCCGGCACTCCATGATCCTGCTGCCTCTTATTAAGATCTGCTCATACAAGCGGGGGTCATAATGGTTCGTTTACTAATCTCAGAGTGCAAAACACAGCACAGAGGGGATTTCAGTATGAATCAAAACAAATGCACTTTTTATTGATTGACCATAGCAAATGTGATAGAGGGATGAAGAGTGAGAGAAAGACAGAGAGAGGGGAAAAGCAGGATATCGCTACAAAAGGTGGAGATGAAATCCTGGTGCTCCGGTTGATGGGTGTGCCTTTCACGTTGGGGAGAGTCTCTCTCAAAATCTCTGGTTAACTCAGGGGTTTTATTACAGTCCTCCATTGCGGAGGGAACAAGTAATACAAATAACTCTATTGAAGCCACCAAGGGGGAACAGGTAGTCCATGTTCTCAGCAGTAAGCAAGAGCCATTGTCTTCTTGGTCCAATGACCACACCTGCAGGAAAACATCTCACATTGGTTAAGTCAGCCCCCAACCCCTGTATTGAAGTTGTAGGGGTTCTCATGTCTCAGTCCTTGGGAGGGGGCTTCAATCTCCATCTGTCACAGTGGCTGTGAAGCAGATGAAGGATTTTCTGTGGGGGACCATCAGAGTTACCCCAGAAAGTCCACTTGGCCAAGAGGTGGGGAAATTCAAAGGCTATTGTCATGAAGCAGGGACCGTGAAGCAGGTGCAATCTTCAGGTACAGAAACTGCCATTCCACTGCTTAAAGCCAGTGTACCGTGGTGTGGTGACACAGGAAAATGCACCTGTGGATGATTGGCAAGCATCCACCTCGAGCAGGCCAGAACTGCAGTGGGGTCCTCATGGTCCTTATAACGATCATGAGGCAAATGAGGGGAACTTCAGACCAACTCTTACACCAAGTCCAGGGTGCTCAATGGCCAGTCAGTTTGATGACTGTGTCTGGCTCTGGACGCTTCCCTTGGTGCGTCTCCAAGGCATGGAATGTTGGAGCTGCCCCCAGCCATGGTGTCACAGAGATGGGAACCTTGGAGCTGCCAGCACGGTGATGTCCCAGAGAGGGGAACGTTGGGGATGTGCCACTCCTGGCCTGGCCCCAAGAGCTCTGGCTGCGCCTGGAGGAAACACGAAGGCTGAATTGGGCAGGAGGCAGCAGGATCATGGAGTGCAGGCCCCTGCCCTGCACAGACAGCCCAACAGTGGCAGCCTGGGCATTTCCTTGGGGCAATGTCCAAAGGCTCCTGGAGCTTCAGCAGCCTCAGAGCTGTGAACATTGCAGTGGCCACAGAGCTCTGGGGAAAGGTCCCAGCCCTGGCTTGGGGCTGGGCCAGTGGCCCAGGGAGCAAATCAACTTGCAGCTGCTGCCCCAGAGCAGGGAAGAGCAGGAATTGCTGGCTGGGAGAGACTCTTGCCAAGGGCCTGCAGCGCAAGGACACAGGCAATGTCTTGATGCTGCTTGGAGGCAGGGTGAGCTGGGATGTGGGGATGGACTTGTTCCCTGGGAGGGTGATGGGCCCTGGCACAAAGTGAGCAGAAAAATTGCGGCTGCCCTGGCACAGCTGGAAGTGTGCAAGGGCTAGTTGGAGGGGACTTGGTGGCCAGAAGAATGACATGGTATGGCCTGGAATGGCATGGAATGGAGCAGTGTAATGTTGGGATTGCAGTGTGAGGGGTTTTGTGTAAGTGTGGAGGGGTAGCGATATAAATGGGGAACGGGGTGTTTTGGGCTGCTGGAGTAGAGGGCAAGCAAGCAAGAGGCAGTTTTGGGTAGGTGCTGGTGCTTGTAGCAATTTTATAGCAGGGCTGAGGTGGAGTGGCAGTGAGTTTGGGAGGGTAAGGGCAGAAGAAAGAAAGAAAAGAAAGAAAGACAGAAAGAGAAAGAAAAAGAAAAAGAAAGACAAAGAAAGACAGAAAGAAAGACAGAAAGACAGAAAGACAGAAAGACAGAAAGAAAGAAAGACAGACATTTCAAGAAAGGGAATGAAATCTTGTGGTTTCAATGAAGATGAATTGGGCAAACTTCCATCCCTTTCTCTGCACTTCATGTCATCCTATTCACCTTGTGTTTTTCACAGGCTTTCAAAAATTTCCATTTTCACTTAATGCTTGCATTTCAATTTCTTTTCCTCATCTTTTATTTACCTTTCTTGCCTGATCTCAGCATTTGAATTGGAGTACGTTTGGCTAGTGTTGGTCCTTTTCACTGCCCCTGACTTCTCATTTTTTTCATTCACAGTCTTGCTCACCATATCTCCACTCCTGAGCATTTGTTAGGCTTTGTTCCCTGTTTTCAAGATTTCATTCCCTTTCCCAGAAGACTTTCCTGAAGGGAATTAAATCTTGCCATGTCAGTAAAGATAAATTGGGCAAGCTGCCGCCCCTTTCCCTGCACTTCTTGTCATCACATCTAATTTTTTCTTTTCACATTCTTTCAAAATATTCCATTTTTAATTTTAAGCTTGCATTTCTTCAATTTTTTTTTCCTCTCTTTCTTTTATTTACCTTTATTTCCTGGTGTCAGCATTTGAATTGGAGTACATTTGGCAAGTGTTGGTCCTATTCTCTGCCCTCGATTTCATCTCAGTCATTTGGGTCTCAATCACTCCTGTTCCAAATTTTCTCGGTTGTTTTCATTCTCGCTGTTTCTCATTATATCTCCTTTCCTGAGTGTTTGCTAGACTTTTTTCCCTCTTTTCAAAATTTCATACTGTTTCCCAAAAAGAAGAATTTCTTTTTGGGAAAGGGGAATGAAATCTTCCCATGTCAATGAAGATTAATTGGCAAAGCTTCCATCACTTTCACTGCACTTCTTCTCATCCAATTAACGTTGTCCTTTTCACATGCTTTCAAAATTTTCCCTTTTTCATTTTAAGCTTCCATTTCTTAGATTTCTTTCCTCTTCTTCTTTTATTTAATTTTCATTCCTGATGTCAGCATTTGAACTGAGTCCTTTTTGCAAGTGTTGGTCCTTTTCAGTGCCCCTCATTTCATCTCAATCCATTTGGTCTCCGTCACTCCGGTTCTAAATTTCCTAGGTTGTTTTCATTCACAATCTTTCTCATCATGTCTCCTTTCATGAGCATATCTTAGGCCTTGTTCCCTGTTTTCAATTTCAATGAAGATTAATTGGACAAGCTTCCGTCCTTTTCCCTGCATTTCTTCTCATCCCATTCACTTTGTGCTTTTCACGTGCTTTCAAAATTTTCTCTTTTTCACTTAAGACTTGCATTTCTTCACTTTTTTTTTTTTTTTCCCCTCTCCTTTTATTTCCATTTTTTGACTGATTGCAGCATTTGAATTGGAGTACTTTTGGGAAATGTTTGTCCTTTTCAGTGCCCCTCCTTTCATCTCAGTCCATTTGGTCTCAATCACTCTGGTTCCAAATTTTCTCGGTTGTTTTCATTCGCATTCTTCCTCATAATGTCTCCTCTCCTGAGCATTTGTTAGGCTTTGTTTCCAAAAAGGAAGACTTCTCTGAAGGGAATGAAATCTTGCCATGTGAATGAAGATTAATTTGTAACCTTGTGTCCCTTTCCCTGCACTGCTTGTCATCCCATCCACTTTTTGCTTTTCACATGCTTTCAAAATTTTCAATTTTTCCTTTTAAGCTTGCATTTCTTCAATTTCATTTTTCTCCTTTGTTTATTTATTTTTCTTACCTGGTGCCAGCATTTGAATCAAAGTACATTTGGCAAGTGTTGGTCCTTTTCAGTGCCCCTCATTTCATCTCAGTCCATTTGGTCTCAATCACTCCAGTTCCAAATTATCTCAGTTTTGTTTTCATTCACATTGCTTCTCATCATATCTCTTTCCTGAGCATTTATTTGACTTTGTTCCCTGATTTAAAGATTTCAATCTCTTTCCAGAAAGGAAGATATTGCCTTGGGGAAAGGGAATGAAATCTTGCGATTTCAATGAAGATTTATTGGGCAAGCTTTCTTCCCCTTCCCTGCACTTCTCCTCCCATCCACTTTTTGCTTTTCACATGCTTTCAAAATTTTCCCTTTTTCATTTTAAGCTTGCATTACTTCAGTTTCTTTTCTTCTTATTATTTATTTCTATTTCTTGACAGATTTCAGCAACTGAACTGGAGTACGTTTGGCAAGCGTTGGTCCTTTTCAGTGCCCCTCATTTCATCTCAGTCCATTTGGTCTCCATCACTCCAGTTCTAAATTATCTCTGCTGCTTTCATTTGCACTGTTATCAATCATATCACCTTTCCTGAGCATTTGTTAGAGTGCGTTCCTTGTCTTAAAGATTTCAATGAAGATTCATTGGGCAAGCTGCTGTCCATTTCCCTGCACTTCTTGTCATCCCATCCACTATTTACTTTTCACATGTTTTCAAAATATTCCCATTTTCATTTTAAGATTTCATTTCTTCAGTTTCTTTTCCTCTCCTTTTTTTTTATTTCCATTTCTTGCCTGATTTCAGCATTTGAATTGGAGTACGTTTGGCAAGTGTTGGTCCTTTTCAGTGCCCCTCCTTTCATCTCAGTCCACTTGGTCTCAATAACTCTGGTTCCAAATTTTCTTGGTTATTTTGATTTGCACTCTTTCTCATCAGGTCTCCTTTCCTGAGCATTTGTAAGACTTTGTTCCCTGTTTCCAAGATTTTATTCCCTTTCCCAAAAGGAAGACATTGCCTTGGGGAAAGGGAATGAAATCTTGCGATTTCAATGAAGATTCATTGGGCAATCTTCCATCCCTTTACCTGCAATTCTTTGCATCCCTATTTGCTTTTCACTTTTTCATCCCTATTTTACTTTTCACTATTTACTTTTCATGTGCTTTGAAAATATTCCCGTTTTCATTTTAAGCTTCCATTTTTTCAATGTCTTTTCCTCTCTTACTTTTATTTCTATCTCTTTCCTAATATTAGCATTTGAATTGGAGTACATTTGGCAAGTGTTGGTCCTTTTCAGTGTCCCTCATTTCATGTCAGTCCATTTGGCCTGAATCTCTCCAGTTCTAAATTATCTCAGTTGTTTTCATTCAGCTCTTTCTCATCATATCACCTCTCCTCAGCGTTTGTTAGACTTTGTTCCCTGTTTTCAAGATTTCAATGAAGATTATTTGGGCAAGCTTCAATCCCTTTTCCTGCACTCCTTCTCATCCCATTCACTTTATGCTTTTTACAAGCTTTCAAAATTTTCCCTTTTCATTTTAAGCTTGCGTTTCTTCAATTTCTTTTCCTCTGCTTCTTTTATTTACCTTTCTTGCCTGATTGCAGCATTTGAATTGGTGTATTCTGGCAAGTGTTGGTCCTTTTCACTGCCCCTCCTTTCATCTCAGTCCACTTGGTCTCGAAAACTCCGGTTCCATATTTTCTTGGTTATTTTAATTTGCATTATTTCTCATCATGTCTCCTTTCCTGAGTGTTTATTAGATTTTGTTTCCTGTTTTCAAGATTCCATTCTCTGTCCAGAAATGAAGACTTTCCTTTTGGTAAGGGAATGAAATCTTGCGATTTCAATGAAGAATTGTTGTGCAGACTTCTGTCCCTTTCCCTGCACTTTTTCTCATCCCATTCCCTTTGTGCTTTTCATGTGCTTTCAAAATTTTCCATTTTTCATTTTATGCTTTCATTTCTTCAATTTCTTTCCTCTTCTTCCTTTCTTTCAATTTCTTCCCTGATTGTACCATTTGAATTGGAGTACATTTTTGAAGTGTTGATCTTTTTCAGTGCCACTTTTTCCATCTCAGTCCATTTGGTCTTATTCACTCCGTTTAGAAATTTTCTCAGTAGTCATCATTCGCACTGTTTGTCACCATATCTCCTTTGCTGACTGTTTATTAAATTTTCTTCTCTGTTTTCATGATTTCCAGGACGATAACTTGGAGAAGCTTCAGTCCTTTGCCCTGCACTTCTTGTCATCGCATTCACTTTTTGCTTTTCATGGGCTTTCAAAATTTTCCCTTTTTCATTTTAAGCTTGCATTTCTTCAGTTTCATTTTCTCTCCTTCCTTCCTTTATTTCCACTTCTCACCTGGTTGCAGCATTTGAATTGGAGTACCTTTGGCAAGTGCTGGTCCTTTTCACTGCCCCTCATTTCATCTCAGTCCATTTGGTCTAAATCATTCCTGTTCCAAATTTTCTCCTTTTTTTTTTTTTTTTTTTTTTTTTTTTTTTAATTTGCACTGTTTCCAATCATATTTCCTTTCCTGAGCGACTGGTCGACTTGTTCTCTGTTTTCAAAATTTCAGTGAGTGTTACTTGGGAAGCTTCTGTCATTTTCCTTGCACTTCTTGTCATCCCATTGGATTTTGGCTTCTCATATGCTTTCAAAAATTTTTTATTTTCCATTTTAACCTTGTATTTCTTCAGTTTCTAATATTCTCCTTCCATTATTTCAATTTCTTGCCTGATGTCAGAATTTGATTTGTAGTAACTGTGACAAGTGTTGGTCCTTTTCAGTGCCCCTCATTTTATCTCAGTCAATTTGGTCACAGTCCCTCCAGTCCCAAATATTCTCTGTAGTTTTCATTCGCACAGTTTCATCATATATCATTACCTGAGTGTTTGTTATACTTTTTTCTCTGTATTAAAGATTTCATTCTTTTTCCCAAAAGGAAGACTTTTCTCTTGGATATGGAATGACATCTTGCTATTACAGTAAAAATTAATTGGGCAAGCTTCCGTCCCATTCCCTGCACTTCTTGTCATCCCATCCAGTTTTGAATTTTCACGTTGTGTGTGAATTTTCCCTTTTTCCTTTTAAGCTTGCTTTTTTATCAATTTATTTTCTTCTCTTTCTTTTATTTACCTTTCTTGCCTGATTGCAGCATTTGAATTGGAGTACTTTTGGAAAGCGTTGGTCCATTTCAGTGCTCCTCATTTCATCTCAGTCCATTTGGTTTCAATTATTCTGGTTCCAAATTTTCCCATAGTTTTCATTCACATTCCTTTGCAGCATATCTCATTTCCTGGCCATTTATTAAACATTGTTCTCTTTTTTCAAGGCTTCAATGAAGATTACTTGTGCAAGCTCCTGACTCTTTCACTGTACTTCTTGTCATCCCATTCACTTTTCTCTTTTTACATGTTTCAAAATATTCCCTTTTTCAATTTATGATTGACTTACTTCTATGTCTTTTCCTCTCCTTCCTTTTTTTCCATTTCTTGCCTGATTTCAGCTTTTGAATTGGAGTACTTTTGTCAAGTGTTGGTCCTTTTCACTGCCCGCCATTTCATCTCAGTTCATGTGGCCTCTCTCACTCCGGTTCCAAATTTCCTTGGTTTACATTTGCACTGTTTCTCATCATATCTCCTTTCCTGAGTTAGACTTTGTTCCCTATTTTCAAGATTTTGGAGAAAAGACTTCCTTTCGGGAAAGGAAATGTAAACTTGCAATTTCAATGAAGATTAATTGGGCAAGCTTCCGTCCCTCTCCCTGCACTTCTTGTCTGCCAATTCAATTTTTGATATTAACATACAAAAATTTTTTGATTTTTTGATTTTTGATTCAAGCTTGCATTTCTTCAAGATCTTTTCCCCTCCTTCCTTTATTTCTATTTCTAGCCTGATTACAGCATTTGAATTGGAGTAATATTGGCAAGTGTTGGTCCATTTCACTGCCCCTCATTTCATCATCCCTACCTCTCCCACCTATCACAAAATCCCACAGATTTTAATCCTCACTTTACATTGGACCTTGCCATGCCTCACCACCCTCCCAGAGAACAAGTCCTTCCCCACATCCCAGATCACCTTGCCTCCAAGCGGTGTCCAGCCATGGCCTGTGTCCTGGCACTGCAGGCCCTTGGCAAGAGTCTCTCCCAGACAGCAATTCCTGCTCTTCCCTGCTCTGGGCCACAAGCTGCAAGCTGATTTGCTCCCTGGGCCACCGGCCCAGCCCCAAGCCAGGGACAGGGACTTTTCCCAGAGCTCTGTGGCCACTGCAATGCTCACAACTCCAAGGTGGCTGCAGCTCCAGGAGCCTTTGGACACCACTCCTGGGGATGCCCAGGCTGCCACTCTTGGGCTGTCTGTGCAGGGCAGGGGCCTGCACTCCTTGATCCTGCTGCCTCTTATTACGATCTGCTCATACAAGCGGGGGTCATAATGGTTCATTTACTGGTCTCAGCATGCAAAACACAGCACAGAGGGGATTTCAGTATGAATCAGAACAAACAGACTTTTTATTGATTGCCCATAGCAAATCCGATGGAGGGATTAAGTGAGAGAAAGAGCTATAGAAAAAGAGAGAGGAAAAAGGGGATTTGGCTACCAAACTCGGAGATGAAATCCTGGTGTTCCGGTTGATGGGTGCGCCTTTCACATTTGGCAGAGTCTCTTTCAAAATCTCTGGTTAACTCAGGGTTTTTATTACAGTCCTCCATTGCGGGGAGAACAGATTATAAGAATAACCTGATTGAAGCCACCAAGGGGGAACAGGTAGTCCATGTTCTCAGCAGTAAGCAAGAGCCATTGTCTTCTTGGTCCAATGACCACGCCTGCAGGCAAATATCTCACTTAGGTTAAGTCAGCCCCAGCCCTCCCATATTGGGGTTGTAGGGGATCTCATGTCTCAGTCCTTGAGAGGGGCTTTGTACAGAGGTCTCAATCTCAGTCCTTGAGAGGGGGCTTTGATCTCCATCTGTCACAGTGGTTGTGGAGCAGATGAGAGATCTTCTGTGGGGGACCACCACAGTTATCCCAGAAAGTCCACTTGGCCATGAGGTTGGGAAATTCAAAGGCTATTGTCATGAAGCTGGGAGCATGAAGCAGGTAGAAATGTCAGGTACAGAACTGCCATTACACTGCTCAAAGCCAGTGTACCGTGGCGTGGTGACACAGGAAAATGCATCTGCAGATGATGGGCAAGCATCCACCTCAAGCACACCAGAACTGCAGTGGGGTCCTCTGGGTCCTTATGACGATTGTGAGGCAAATGAGGGGAACTTCAGACAGACTCTTACATCACCCTGTGACTCACGATTGTCTTCAAGAGATCTTCTTCAGCAGGGTTCCGTAGTGGCGTTGCGAAGTCTTCAGGACTCATCAATGTTGGTAGTATCTCCCGAGAAACACAGGTAGTATGTAGAGAGGGAGAGGGAGAAAAAGAAGGAAAAGGAAAAGTAGAAAAGGAAAAGGAAACAATAACATTAATTTTGATTATCAAACAAATCACGGTTAATCAGAACAATAATAACAATAAGTATTAACTCAAAATATTTTTTTCATAACAAATCACAAAAAATCAAAAGTAATTTTCACAAGGTTACAAAAGGAAATAATTTAAAAACATACATTCAAATTTTCTAATTGCCTTGTGTCAATAGCCTTGGGGATGTCCATAGGGGAGAGGACATCTGCCAGGTTATGAGCATTAATTATGGACATCAACTGTGTTAACCATTTCATCATTCTCCAATTCATAATGAATAAGATTGCTGATAAAAGAAAACCAATTAAAACTAAAATCAAAAGGACAATGATGGGATGACACAATTTGTTCAAGGCACTTGTGGCAGTACATGACTACCCAGAAAGAGTATCCCACCTCCTGTGCTGGGCATCTTTTCTTACCCTTTCTATAACACGATGTAGTTCTTTCACATTATGATGAACAGCTATCAGGGTTTTCTGCCCATCTTTCTTGATCTTTTCCAAAATTTCTATTAAGTCCTGGTGAAGCAACAATTGTTTTACCAAAGTAAGGTTCATTGCAATGGGAGTAGGTGATAGTTTGTGAATCAATGTGAAATTTGATTGCAAAAGGTAATGAGAGGTAACTGGAACTTTATAAGAAAAATTTCATCCTGTGATTTTAGTAAAATTGCAAGCACAAAAATTTGAATGATTTTTAGTATCTACTACTACATTTTCGACAAATACCATATCACGAGTAGTTCTAAAGCATGCACAACCATTACCTATATATATAAGGACTGTTTCAGGGGCCTCGTTAGGATGAATTTCAAAATGACAGATATTTTGCTCAGTATCCAGACAAATATCTTGGCCTATAACTGCATTACTTTCGCAAATAAACCCTTGTTGTTCTCAGTCAATACAGGATTCTAAGTTAACAGTTTGCAATTTCTCACCAATTCAACAGACCCATTCCTTATGCTCTGAAGGATAGAGAATAGCTCCATCATGATTCAATCCTAATGCAATGATAGGGAATATCAAATGCACTGAGGCATTACGTATGGTTTACACAAAAGCTGTGGCTGTGTTTGTAATGGGATTGTAGGTAAAATTCACCAAGTTCCACCAGGATTGGAATTCTCTTTCAAAATCAGTGGCATTGTCCCAAATTATTTTCCATATTTCAGTAGGAAAAGTGCCTTCTTCACCTTCTCTTATAATGGAGGCAGCAACTGACTGCATCCACAGTTGAGCCTGTGTACAGCTGAGGGCCAAAGAAACATTGGTTTTTGTAGCACTGAGTGCATCAATTACCAATTTATGGTCATTCACATTTACCTTTTCCCAGTTTGGTAATATGATTGATAACAACCACTGATGTGTTCCCAAAGCCAAGAAGGACGACTGTAGTGGTTGTTGTAATTTATTCAAGTCTCTAGCTGTGGCAGCCAATTTATTCATTATTACTTCTAAATCAATACTATTTAGAATTTCCAATCCTGTTCCCATAACACCAGTTATGTCTCTAAGTGTCTGCTTTTTCAAAGAGTTCCACTTTTGCAACCAGGCTGTCCAACCTTCAAAGGAAGTCTGCAAGAAAGGTGAACAAGCTGGCTGAATTTCTGAGACATTATTTTGCATCAGCAATTTGGCTTGCTTAAGAGACCATGCTGGATTGAACAGTATTTGTTGTTGTCCTGTCTTCCTAATTATATATGGTCCGATTTCAGAAATTCTCAGGCTAAGCATAACCGGTGGTTGGGTTGGAGTGAGGGTAATATGAGCTGTAGTAAATTGGGCTATAACATTTATTTTAAACTTAAAAGAAAGCCCTTGAGTATTTTTGGCCCAAAGACAAACTACTTCTACAGTTTGTGCTAGTGTGAAATTGTGCCAACAATCCTGCATGCTTGGGTGTGTGCAGACCTCTTTGTGCTTATATATTTGGTTTGTCAGAACACTGATGGAGGTTGCCTTCCTATAGGTGGTTTCATTAATCATTCAACACCCTATACTAATTTTATCTCCCACTATCCCTTGAAGCTGCCAAGTTTTTTGGTTTTCCCATTCCTGCCTAGTATATACCTGATTTTAATGCATAACAACAGCTGAGAGGTTTAAGTCTTTCACATTTCCCATGGAGACAGTAAAATGAGCAAAAGCTTGGAACCAGGGCCATTCAGTATCATATTGAAAAAAGGGGTTTTCAGTCTCTTTCACCTGTTGGGGGGTGACTACTGTACTCAGTGTGGGCTTTGTTATAGGGTTTATCTTAAATTTGTAAACTAGACCTTTAAAACTCAATGGATCCGTCAAGTTATTTTGCCAACGGCATGTCACATAAGTTGGTTTGACAAAACCAAAACTATACCAACAATCAGTTGGTTCATTATTACAATCCCTTGGAATTGCAATACTGTTGGTTCTGGGGCCTGAAATGTAATTACCCACATGCTCTAGACGGCAGCACAGGGTAAGGGGAATTTGTTTAGTACAATTCCACTTTTTTGTAGGGCACGGTTCTGCTGTAGGGATCTACAAATAGTTTTTTCCACCTGCTTCAAAAAAATTTCCAGCAATTGTAATGGAGGAGGCTTTCTCATGGAGAGATCCTTCCACTTTTCTGCATGCTATCATGATTACTTCACCCACTGTTCCACTTAGGGTTTTGATCCACTCCTTCCGATCCCATCCCCACTAATTTAGACGATATGCCTCAGAGCCATGCTGCACTACAGTTGCTTGGTTCAGATAGTGACATTTGGGATAAGATCCTAAAGGATTTGTGTGCTTGATGATAGCTTCAGACCATGGACACTCCGAAGAATTCTGGCTGTGGTATTGTGGTAGGATGCAGAAAAATATCACCAGTTTCATCATGGTTCAGATGATCCTCATGTCCCTCAGGGTTCTTCTGTAAAAGTTAGAAACAGAAAAATCCTGCCACTAGGAGGCAGAGACAATGGTTAGAATGATGGAATTATCCAGGGTGGATTTATCCGATGCTCTTTCCCTAGGGCATCAGAGGCTACCCATGCATATTTATTCAGAGGGGTTTTTAATACTAGGGGTACTTCCCCTACAGTAGGAAGATCCACCAGAACAGCTTGTCCAGGGTAATGTGCAGGATTCTTGGGATCATCAGGTCCCTGTAGTGAAGGAATCATGTTTGGAGCTGTTGGACAGAAAGCAGTAATTTTGGGACACCCGTTTAGTCCCCATCTACCATTCACTCCTTTAACTGCTTCCCATAACCGGACATCCCAATTTCCCTCCTGTGGTTTCAAAAGTTGTTTCAAGAGACCATTGGTCCTTTCTACAATCCCGTTAGCTTGAGGATAGTAAGGGGTGTGAAAATCTATTTAATTCCTTCACTTTTTACCCCTCCTGTACACTCTAGCAGTGAAGTTGGATCCATTATCAGATTGAATTTCCTGAGGTTTTGGGAATATTCCAAACCACTCCTAGAAAGGTGATGTCTCAGGGAGCAGCCAGAGTCAGTCACGCTCTTCACAGAATTAATGGTGAATGCTCATTTATTGAGGGTACACAGGGTTCTTTTATGCATATAATTCTTGTGCATAAGCTGTTCACGCGGCATTTTGCTACTTGTTATTGGTTACCTCCTGGTGTCCATGAGCCCAAAGTAGATATACTATTGGCTAATGTTATCTGCATAAAGCATTCATTTGCAGTTACCTGTATACAACTTTGTTCAGGGGCCAACGGCTCATTCCCGCACTCTTTGACCTTGGAGTGCTAAGGCAAACAGCATTTTCCCAACACTGCAAGGCCTCTCGGTTTCTATCTCCAGAAATCCTTCTACAATTCCTGCTTTTTCTTTTGCACAAGCCAAGCATTAGTTATTGTCTTATGCAGTATATTCTTAATACAAGACATTACACAACTTAGTACTAATAATTCTACTAATACAAGTAATAATATAACAAACACTTGTTTAAAACCAAACTTCAGCCATCCCGTAATCCCAAGGCTACTTAACTAATCTCTAAATGCATCATCATTTTCTTTTAAATCATGTAATTTGTTCTTCATTAATTGCAATTTTTTGTGAATTGATCCAGAATGGTCAGACAGGTTCATGCAACACATTCCTTCAAGCTCTTCACACCTATGGTTATGTACTAAAAGCAAAAATCAATCGCAGTACGGTTTTGCAAAACAGCATGATTAACATTGGTACCATCCGCTAATAGCTCATCTAAAATCTGACTAGTCACATTCAATTCTGATTTTGTCCAGCATGCTATCTGCTTTAATGTGGTCATTGCTGTGTGTCCTGGTTTGGGGACAAATTTGGGAGAAAACCCCGGTAAAGGATCCCTCTGGGAAGCAAACCCAAGTGGCCCCTCCCTCCAATCGGTCCGGTAAAAAAACCTCTTTGGAGAAAGGTGGAAAAAGCTATTTTACTAAATAAATGAAGTGCATACAAGTATAAAGAATGAATAATATGTGTAATAAATACGATGGATCAAATTTTGTAAATCAAAATTTAGAATTTTATTGAGAGACAAAATGGCAGTCTCTGATAGCCACAATTAAAAGGACAGCATCGAGCCCGGGATTGGCGCTGGGTGAACGCGGTAACACACTCTGCCAGTATGTCACCCCCCAAGTTCACATCTCTGGTTTGGAGCTGTCTCTTTTTATACACTGGATCGCTGAGAGAAAATCGGGGCTCCGAGGTTCCCTCTTCCGAGGCAGCCTCATTAGATATTCATGTTCGGGTACTGGTGTGTTTGAATGGATTTGCTCGGGAAGACAATGTCCTTAATTGTCGTGTCCAGGTGCTGTGTAGAGATGTTAATGTCAGGAGGAGACGGATGAGACATCGATCTGATGTAATCATTTGGTTCTCCAGGTTCTCCATCTCCCTTTTCTGTTGTCTTTGTTCTCCCCTTAACGATTCCCGGCAGAGGTATCCTCGTGTCCCTCCTGTGTAATTCTTAGCATAGTTTCTCGTGTCCCTCCTGTGTAATCTCTGTGTAATCTCTGGCAAAAGGAAATTGCAGCTTTCGTCTCAGTTAACCCATAGTAGATTTGATTAGAAATAGAACTTATATTTATAGGGGGTGAATTACATCTTTATCTTTTAACACAAATTAACTTTAGGACATATATCACAATTCCCCCCCCC
>JAIXNV010000367.1:8996-33478 GCA_020917445.1 Riparia riparia
GTCTTAGACTTTTGCATACTGGGGTGTCACTTTTTAAAGATGAATAAGTCTAAAGCAAAGGATTCTTCACCTCAAGGTACAGAGATATCTTCTCACTTCTTCACTGGCGCAGGGGGCTTCTTATCTTTATCCCTGTTTAAGCATCTTATAGGATATTATTCAGTTCATCACAAACACCTTTGCTTAAATCTACACACAAATAAAAAAAAAAAAATCTCCCCAAATGCATATCTTTTCCATGATTTAAAGGAATGCCCTAAATATAGTTTATTTCTATGGCTCAAGAATAGAACAACCAACTCTTCAATCCTCTGTCCCAATAGTCTTTTCACTCTTGCCTTACTGACTTCATGCTGTTGTTCTTTATGTTCACTCGGTCTTTCCTTACTCTCTCAGAGAAAGGCTAAGCTCTGGAAGCTTCATGTTACCAAGAAAGAGTTAAATCTGCTCAGAGTCTTTGTCTCTCTCTCTCTGTAGATCCTAGTGTTAGATGTTTCAAGGCCCAGCTGATGAGGGAGGAAGAACTCACAGAAACATCAGAGATTGGAGCACTCAGGCAGTCTGGAATCACAAAAAAAGAGGCAGGATTATAAATGCCTTCTCAGCCCACCCCTCAGTGTAAATCGGGGTGGCTTCAGTCTAAATGGTGCCCATAGCTCTCATCAGGGCCCAGCAGAGATCTCTCCCTGCTCCAAGGAAGTTTAGAAAAAGTAGCTGTTGCAAAACAGCAACTTCTCCTTCCCCCCTTCACCCGGGAGCCGATGGAATCCGGCCAGGCCTCAGGCCAGCTCCCCCCAAGAAAGGGGGGAGCAGCAGGCTCAGCTCAATGTTACCTGTCTCTCTCTCAGGCCAAAGGCAGATGGAAAAAGGGCCCGCTTACAGGAAATCAAGGGGTTTTATATGGTACTTCCCAAAGTCGCAGCCAACAATTTCAGTGGTCATAGTAGATGTCAATATTCTAGCTAACTCTCTGATAGGTCTCTGTCTCTTCCAAAGCAATTCCCAAGTCCTGACCTGGAGAATTATTTTATATTCTTTTATAACTAAAACCCCAAACTGTACTAGCCCATGATACAGGTACAGCAGGGAGGGCTGGGAGCAGGTTCCTGGTGTTCATCCTCTGACAGATTTCTTCCCAAAAGCAAAACTAATATTTGAGTGCAAGAGAAACCCATCTTCATGCTGCTGCATCTGACACTGAGCAGCTGTGGGTTGTTTTGGAACCTTCTCTCTCATCTTCTTTATTAGTGTCCATGTGTTACAAGATGAAACATCGGCCTTTTACCCATTTCCATTTCCAGTCTAAAATTGTGGTGGTGTGCGTTTTGTTTTTATTTATTTAATGTAATTTATATTGAGTTTTATGTAATGGTTTGTTCCTTGTACCCCCTTGTTTTTTGTGTTGGTTTGGTCTTGTGTATCCCAAGTTAGCAGAATTTGTTAAGTGTCAATCATCCCTTCCCCCTTGTCCCGGGTTGTCAATCCTCTCTCTCTCCCCTTGGGCACCCTGTCTATCACTCTGAGACCTTTCCCTGGCTTCTAGAAAGCTCCAGGGAAGGCATCGAGTGATAGGCTGGGGCCTTGGAAATCCCTTCCCCTCGTTTTTTGGTTGGCCCCCAGTTATTAAGTTTACACCCCCAGTTCTACCCCTCTTTACTGTAATTGGCTGACCGGTTGTCGCCACCCCAATCCCCTCCCCTGCTTTTAGGCTCTGCACTCCTGGCCTCGTGGCTCCTCTGGGCTAGGGATCAGAGAGTGCTGAGCTCCGTGCTCTATCTCCCTGCAATAAACACTGTGATACCCTGCCTGGAGGAGTCGCCCTTTCCTCGGCCGCTGCGGTTGCGTTCTACATCGGTCCACTCGCCGCTGGTGTGGGGGAACGGAGAACCCACGGGGGAGGAGGCGGCTCACCCGACGTGCCGCCCCGACCCATCCACACTGCCGCAGTGCAAGACTGAGCTAGCCTGTGGCCGCGCTGCACGCGCAAGGACGGACACTGCGACATAAAATTAGTCAGTACTGTCTTGCATTGCACCAGTCAGCAACTAAAGAGAACTGGAGTTTATTCTGAGCTGGTGCACAATGCTTCAGTCCACTGCTTTTGACTGAACATCCTTTGAAAATTATTTCAATAAATTATTGAAATATTGGGGGAAAATTATTCCAAGCTTTATATTTGCTGAAGCTCTCAGTGCAGCCCATATGCGATGCTGCATTTCACCAGTTTGGTTTTAAATTCCTTTATTTTGCCCTTCTTTAATTCTATTGACTCCACAGAGAAGTGTGGCAAAATGTGTTTTGCATTTATGAGTGCTTTGGAAGCAATTATTCCTTTCCATCATGTACATTGATGTGTTGATAAGGATTTAGTGGAGTCAATAGGTATAAAAATAACAATAGGAAATTCTATGTTTCTTGTGTTTTGAAATCTACATGGTTATTTCAGAAGAGAATGGCCACAACTGCAGCTTACTGCTTATTTTTGGGAAGGAGTCGTATAAAAAGAAGAGCCTTGGTCCTCTAAAGGAATGCCAGAAATCTTCACAACCCATGTTTCACCCAGGACCTGCAGAAGTTTACTGTTACAAAAACAACAGTAGATACTTCTATGCTCTTCTTACTTTTTGCTCTGTTTCTAACTTTCTAAAGAAGAATCAGCTAACAAAAATCTATTAATGTTGAAAATAAAAAAAAGATTGACTCAAGTCAGACTTTTTTAGCAAAGCAGAAAAGATGGCATTGCCTTACATTAATTGCCAGCCAGTATCAATGTGATCTCTGGCTAAATAAGTCATACATCACATGACCTTACCTTCATTGACTGGGAAGAAATCTCATTTTGGGTAACACATCCTAGTGCATAAGATGGAGGAAGAAAGAAGCTTTCAGCCTGTTCTAGAACAGACTTTTGGTCCTGCATTGCTGTAGAGGCCTTTTTTTCCGGTGCAGAAAGCCTTTAAGTTATTTCCCTTATCTGTGCTTTTGTTTTTTAAAATAGGATAATCTCAAGATTAGTTTTAAGTAGTTCATTTATAGTAAATCTCCTATGAAATGTTGATCTGAGTTGTGTTCCTAAATGGAAGGTGTGACACTGGAGATCTAAGTTATTGGGTTTTTTTATTAGCTTATTCAGTGTAGTGTATTATTTCTAGTTCTTTTGATTTGTAAAATGTCAAGTCAGTTAATAAGCACAGGTTTCAGGATGCAAGTAATCAGTGGCTGCTGTATCTAACATTCCTTTACAGATAACTTTTTCTGAATTGCAACATGGATCATTTAATCTTTAAATAACTACCCTGAACAGCTGGCGTGAATTTTGGGAAAGATTCAAGGGAAGTTTTGTTGCCTGCTGTTTAAATAAATATTGAAGACTTTTCTTAGAAGTGCTGCTGCTTTTCTACAGGTGTAAATGTTCTTTCAAATAATAGAGAACAATGCCTGAGAATATTTTATTAAAACAAGATATAAAGGACAAAGTCAAATGTCCCATACTTCTTTTACTGTTCTAGTTCATGTAAGAAACTGTCTTGAAAGTTAAAACCCTAAGGAGAGAGGCATCTTAGCTTTACTATCAGTGATCTGTTCTTAACCCCTATTTTCATGGGCTGTTCCTAGGTCCAGTGTTTTAGGATTTGAGGGAGAAGGATTCTGCAGTCAAGAATTTTGTTAACCATGATCTTCCCCAGAGAATACTTTCCTGTTTCCAGGTTCTGGCCTTTTCAATTCATCCTGGCAGATGTTCTCTTTCCTTCATAACTTGGAAGTGCTAAGTAATAAGCTCATTTTTGAGCATTAAACAGAAAACTTGTATTTGTCTTGGTTGGTGTTGTCCCCTATGTTTTGAATAATTTATTTCCCTGCTGTGCTTGCCTTGTTTCAGGTTAAATGTCTTGCTTCTCTGTTTAAATATTTGGGTTATGAGGGCTTGTTCTTGTGGTAACAGTTCCACTGGATTCAAATGTAGGTGGGGTTAACTACACTTATTAGAGGAAGAAACTAAGAGTGTGACTTGATCAAAGTAAAGCTTTTCTGGAAAAAAAAAAAATAAATTGAAAGGAATTTCCAAGTAGCATTTAGTGCAGCCAAGAGTACATTGATTTCCATGTTCAACCACTTAAATAGTAAATATAAAACTTATAAATCTTGTAAATATATTGCCTGCCTGGGAAAATTGTGCATTCACTGGAGGTTTCCACAAACCAGATTGGTATTTGTCTTGCGGTCTTATATTTGGATGTAAGTTCTCTGTCGTATCTGTCACATACACAACCATTCAGGTACTTTGCTGGCTGGGACATTGTGCAAATTATTCTAAACTAGTCAAACATCACTATTATTTAGATAAACCTAATCTATACCCTGCACAGAATTCTGTGTTCCTAGATGTGATTTTATGGGAACATTTCATGTATTTCTGGCATTTTAAAGAGATCATAAAATAGGTAGAAATTATATACTAGCTTGAAGTTTTTCACTATGACTGATGTTTAAAAAAACCCACTTTTCAGCACAAATTAGCATAGGCATGGGTATCAGAGGAGATATTTTTGGACTACAATGTTTATAGAAACATTTTTTTTGTTTGCACAACCAAGATGTAGCTCCTTCCTCATGCACATGCTTGTAGGAAACTTGCTCCTACAGGATTTTTTCTAGGTTTATATTAAATATTAATAGCAATATTAACAGTCATTTTGAAATAAAGTTGAGTGAGACTGCTTGTAAAAAGCTTCACTGAGGAGCAGTAGTTTTGAACCAGTTTAAAATCCAAGCCTTGTTTCTAAAAAAAGTGCTTCAGAAACATTAAGAAACATGTCTCCTTTTATTGTTTGTTTGTTTGTTTGTTTTTCACATGAACATTGGATAACTGTCATTGATTTGATGATAAATACTAATATTGATGTGAGAAACCACCCACAGTTTCCTCTTCTCTGTTCTTCAGTAGCAATTATTGGATTTGGAATTATGACAAGTTATCAAAAAAGCTCTTCTGTTTTGAGCAACTTCAACAGGGTTGTATTCCAGAGACAAGAACATGAAGGGACATAGTCTGATTGGTTTTGCCCTTGGTTCAGAAACCAATTCTTATGGGAGATTTTCTCTGTATAAATTTATTTATTCTGACCATTCAAAGTTTTTGATAGTCTTTTCCAATATCGCCTTGGGGGGGGGAAAAAAAAAAAAAGTCACCTTGTCTTTTTTCATACATGGAGATCAACTTTAAAAATGGCTGAATAATCTGTATATACAACCTCAGATCCTACTCTCTGTAGGCAAAGGAATATTTTAGAGTCACATATTTTTGCTATCACTTATTGTACCAGCACTGGAGCAGTTTTGCTTTTGTCTGAAAGATCTGATTTGATCTAATCTGTTCTGTCTTCTTATATTGAGATTAACAAGCCATATACCTTCAGGCATAGGCCAGATCTACGGCAGCAGAGCCCAAATGAACTTGAACACAGGGTCAACCAACTGCACAAAATACATCACACTGTTATTCCAAGGCTCATGCTGTGTCTGTAATTGACCCTTTTTCTGTCATTAGAACTCCCCTACAAGTCATTATTTTGAGTCAGCAGAGCTGCAGGGAACAGTCAGCCTGATTGTTAGTGTAGTGCTGAAGAGAAAATATAAGTATCTCCCAAAACAGAAATACAAGGGACAGGTATTCAGAGTAAACCTTATAAAATGGCAAGTTTGTTAGCCCCTCTTTGACTCTGAATTAAAACAGTCCCTAAATGTACCTACAAAGTTCCAGTAAGGCTGTGTAATCACTTGGCCCCTTGAAATGCTGATTTTCTTTCACTAAGTGTTTCCCAAAAAAATGCATAGAAACTGGGCAGCAATTGTGCCATTAGGCTATGAAAACCTTTTTGAAAGAACACTTAAGCCATGGAAATACTGTTTTGAAAGTACTGCCTTGTCTTTGTGAATAAATCTTAAAATTACTCCTGGTGGGTATGTTTGCATAAGTAGTTTTCCTATGCAACCTGTATGAGGGTCCTGTGAGCAGGTGCTAGACAGATCAATGACATTCATTATACGTGCCAAAAAAAAAAAAAAAAAGAGTAAAAATGGAAATCAGTTATTGATGAGTGAGGGAGAGGACGTGTGGACCAAGTACTCCAAAGCATTTGTGTGAATGAACAATTCAAGAGAATGGCACACAAGGTCTACATTTTCTTGGAGATTTCCATTCCCTTGTGTTCTGGTTACTGTCAGCAGACATCCCTTCATGGAGGTATTCAGGGAACATCAATCATACAATTACAGAATCTTTTAGCTTTGAAAAGAACTTTGAGACCACAAAGTCCAATTGTTAGCCCAGCACTGCTGAGTCTACCACTAAAGCCTTTCCCCAAGCACCAAATCTGCACGACACCTCCAGGGATGGGGACTCCACCACTTCCCTGGGCAGCCTGTTCCAGTTCCTGACAACATTTGCAGTGAAGAATATTTACCTAACATCTGATCTAAATCTCTCCTGGTGCAGCTTGAGGCTGACTATGGAAAAGAATCAGGGAATATGAAATCCCCAAAGTTAAAGCTAGGCTGTGAAAGCCTCAATTTGATTTTCAAAAGAAATATGAAGACTCAACACAGAGAAAATGAATTTCAGTAATGATGGCACTGTAAAATTTAGAGAATTTGCAGATTAGAATTGAAGCTTCCTAGATAGGTGAAGGTCAGAGATATGTGATTAACAGGTCCATACATGTTTCTTAACATGGAAAATAGATTCACAAAGTCACAATGAACACAAATTATCCTCCAGAAGAATTTGGATAGAAGCTATAGACTTTTTTGGCAAATTAGTCCCCAGAATCCACACTTGGATAAAAATGTCAACCAGTGATTAGTTCTTACTGTTTTAATCACAAAATTGGACATTATTTGAATTATACTAAAGCTACACACAAGTTTTCAGACTGAAAATAATAACCTGGATTGCTGGTGCTGCTGAACTTGATGGTCTCTTTGCAATCTTACTCATAACAAATGGGTACAGAGTTGTGACAAAGCCAAGTTTATGAAGAAAAGCAATCTTACTTCTCCACATAATAAATACCATTTTTCACTCTTCTACAATAAATGATAAACCAACCAAATCCCAGCTGGAAAACTGAAATACAGAATTACACTTAATCTGTTCTTTTTCTAGTGATTTCTTTAAGCACAGGGTTTTTCCATAAGAGTTCATTAGTCTTGTATATTTGTCAGAAAAAATGAAGCTCATGTGCAGCTAGTTAAAAGCAGGATTAGTTTTATTGAGGTGGTCCTTTCTCCACAGATCCTACACAGATTCCAGGAGGATCTACATGAGGCATGGAGGAAAACCAACACTCAGATTTTAAACAGAATGTAATGAAATAAGATGTGATTTGAATGCAAATTCATGATGACTTTCTCAGGCTGATTTTTGGAGCAGTATTACTTAATGCAAGTGGAAGCTCCCTGAGAAGGAGCTGGTGGTGTCCTAAGGACAGACACCCTTTAGAGCAGAGACGGTGTCAGTCATCACAGGGTCATCTGCAGCGTGGTCAAACCCAAACCTTCAAAAATGGTGTCTCTGGTCTGCCTAAAATATGAAATTATTTTAAAGCCTTGATATTTAAAAATTTATATACAATAATTTATCTTGATTTGTTTTCCAGCTTCTCTCTTACAGCAGGCATAAGAAGCCCACTAATTCAATACAGTCAGAAAATCATGAATGTAGGACGTGAAGATATTAAAAAAGCAGACCACTATTTTACATATATATGAAGGAGTTGTGAGCATCATGACTGGTGGGGTTTCCCCACAGTGATATTTTTATGGTACTTGTGCTACAAAATAATTTTTGTGTGTAATACTGTGATGGGTTTAGCGCTGGACAAATGCCAGCGTACTCACTAGAATTACGTACTCATTTTCTGTTGCGAGAAAAGAATTAACAGGAGAGCAAAGCAGGCTTAAACTTTAAAGGGTATAAAGAACACTTAATTAACAGAACTAAAAGAAAATAAAAACTAAAAATCAGAATATAACTTTCAGAACATTTCTCCTCCCACTTTTTTTCTTCATCCCACTGACAATGTACAGAGAAAAAACCTGGAACTTAGGACAGTTTACCACCTCTAAAATAGTATTTCATCATGTTCTCTTAAGGGAGAGTCTCTCTTGCCATGTCATGGAGACTTCTCCACAAGAAACTGTTCTCTTGTGGCTTCAATTTCCACGAATAGCAGCCGCCCAGAAATCTGCATTTGTGAAGTCCCTCCCATCTTTCACAGCCTTCCCACAGGTGCATTCATGAGCCATGTCAACTTATGGGATACTATTTTAAGGTTCAAAAGCAAAGGTTCTCTTCATCTATCTCTGAGATCATTTTGATCTCTGGGAACAGAGGTCTTCTTCTTCCCGGGGCAAAGGGTCTTCATCACACTCATCTCTCTCTGCTCAAGCTTCTCATGAGATCACAGCTACTTCAGTATCTACTTGCTTCAGCATAAATACCTTTGCTTATGTCTACAGTTTGAACACTCCATCCGCCCATAATTTTTCATGAGTTAAAGAGATATTGTAGTGTATCACAGTCCATCACCATGGCCTTACAAAAGAATTTCAGCCTAAGACTAAGGCATCTACTCATTCCTCTCCCATCTGGTACTTGACTCCTTCTTTACTGACCTTGGTGTCATGTTGTTTCTCTCTGTCTTTACTCTGTCCTTTTCTCTCACTTGAGAGAGGATGGATGTTTTGCAAGTTTCATCTGTGCAGTGAAATAGTTAATATCTTGCCTGAGGGCTGCAGTGGTGATGATGGTTTTTGCCAGGTGGTGTCTGAAGCAGTCGCGGTGATGGATTCAGGCCGCACTGGGGACTGTGCCAGGATCTCAGAGGGCTGGGTCAGAACAGCGGTGGCCGCTCTGGCTGCATGGCTGGTCTCAGGCCTGTACTGCGTTAATTCCAGCTGTGGGTTGACCTGACCATGCTGGAGGGTGGAAAGCAGCCAGGACAGGGCCCGGTAGGCTCCCTGGGAAGGGGCTCGGCCCCTCAGCAGCGCTTGAACCGGCCTGGCCAGGCCACACAGAGGGGACTGGGCCGGCCTGTTACCTGTTCCCAGGCCAGAAGAAAAAGAGACTTTTCCTGGGCTTGTTTGTCTTAAAATGTGAATCTCACAGAGGAAAATTCAGCTCTTAAATTGGTTTAAGAGGTTGTCCATATTCGAACTAGCCACTGATTAGTTTTGTCAGGGACGGAGGAAACTGCTAGCAGCTTCTCTTAGAAAAATAATTTCTGTGGGTGGCTTCTTCCCTCCTCACCAAATGTCAATTAATGCAAAATCGGCACAGATATGTGGATATAAAAAGCTGATTATTCATAGCACACATTCAACAAATGTTATTGTATCTTCAGGCTTTAAAAACCAAACAATCAAATATTTGTACCCAAGTAAATTTTTGTATCAAGCCTCAAAGTAAGCTAAGGCTCCTGGCAGCTTATTTTAGACTGGTAGCTGAACAGCTGATTTTGCACAATTTATAAGATTCTGTAATTGTTACAAAATTTATGCATAAAAAACTCATGAGGTGAAATGTAAATTATGTATAATTTATTAACTACTTTTGCAGTCGTAATGCATGAGAAAATCATGCTTGACTGGGATAGAAAAAAAGAAAATAAAAAACCTTGGCATAAAGTGGTTCTGCTGCTTGATATTATGGATCCTTATTCATAAATATATCAAGTTCATTTGAAGAGTTGGCAATTCCATAAATTTTTGAATTGCGATGAGAACTTAATTAAGTGTCTCATGGAAAACTATAAAAATATAGATCTATTTTAGAGCTGAGTCCATTTTTGATGACTTAAAATGTTGCAAATTCTCTGCCTTCTTGCACCCACTGGGTTGCTGATCCTATTCCTGTATATCAATTTATATTACAGAAATAGAACATATTAATGTTATAAAGTATAATGTGTATAGGAGTCTAAAATATTTCTTATTCAAAAACTCTTGTTTTTGATCTCATATTTTAGACATCTTGTGTATGGGGGCAGTGAAGGTTTTCTCACTGAAACTTGTCTCTTAGAGAGAAATTCTATTGAAAGCATCCTGTATAAAATAGAATGACAGTTTAGGACCCATGCTCAGCTAAGTTTCGCACTCTGCTTTTCATATTATACATCACAGCAGCGAGTCATCTGAACTCATGCCATGTTTATGGATCTTTATGGATTACTTCACTGTCTTTCTATGTATTCCTGACTGGTCATAATGCACTTCATATAAAAACATTGTTCAGTAATCCAGAGGACACAGATGTGACCAGGTGTTCAATCAAAAGAAAGAGTTCACTGCTATAAAGGGGCAAATTTGTGCTATGAAGTGCTGTAAACTCCAAATTGGCAACATAGCACTTGATGCCAAGACAGTTTTTCTGCATTCATGCAGTCTCATTTCAGATATTATTAGAAGACAGGAAAGTCTGTTTTTAATTAACATACAGTTGAGCAGCTCAGGCTGTGAATATTGAAGGTGGAACTGGCTTTCCAACCCGAAAAAGCAGAGATCTACATCTGATTTTCTGACACTGGTCCCCTTGGAGTTCGCAAGTTTCAGGAGAGACTGTGAATGAAGTTTATAGAGTCATAGCATTATAGAAGCATCAAAATGATCAATATGAGGCAGAATTGTCTTCCTCCACATGAGTTTCACCTCTGCCATTAAAGACCACAGACAAGACAAGAAAAAGACAAAAGAGAGAATGGATTATAGGAATTTAAAAAAAAAAAGAAAATGGGGATAAATGTAAGACACAGCATAGCCTGTAGGAAAACTAACAGTGACATTTTGTGACTTGCTTATAATATTTTGAGATGCAATGGATTAATGAGTGACAGGCTCTGCTGCTGGAAGAAAAGAAAAAGGAGGCTATTACAGACTTGAGTTTTTTGTGATCAATTGAATCTAAAAGACAGTGTGTTTCTGGGAAGACCATAAAAGGTGTATTTATATGAGCATTTTTGACAGTTGTTTTGCCTGCCTGGCTCTGCAGACAGAAGCTGCATATTTTGATATGTAAGTGAAGTCTTCTCCATGTCACATTATTTATTTTTTTTTTTTTAAGAGATTGAATAGTGCACATGTCAAGAATGGAGAATCCTCTGCATTTTCTTTCAAGCCTTTGTGTACATGATGAGCTAAAATAACCTCTCTGAACTGAATTATCCTTCCATACTATGGTTCAGAGAATATCATTATATTTCAGCAGAGCTTGAGTGATTTTTAATGCCAAAAACATCAGCAAGAAATACAAATGTTACAAAAATATTGAAACAATACCATAAAAAAAACCTCTGGGATCATAAATACTTTACTTTGCAAGGTCTGGAAGGTCAACATAGCTATAGTGTGGAAAATTAAAATGCTCTCTGTGTGAATGCCTTTAAAAAAAAAAAAAGGTAGTATTTTTGCCTAATATAGAATTCATATCTGAAGCTGGTTAAAAATAAAAGCTATCTTTCTGACAATAGAATTTGAAGAAATTAATTAGTCTACAAAATTTTTTACTATGTTAACTGCATGTTCCTAAATATAATATAATTAAATCAGCATTAGAGAAGGTAGAAAATCAATGACAGCTTTCATGTCAGTGTTGCACTGCACCAGGTAATGTACATCAGCCTAAGATTTTGACAGAATAAAGTCAAATGTGTACAGGCAATAACTGATGCTTTTGACAAGCTTTGAATTTGGAAAGCTTTTCCTTTGCAGGCAGGTGTTCTGTCAGCGCACAGCCAGTCTGTCACAATGTACAGGATCTTAGGGAGGGGGAGAGAAAGAGCAAAGGAGTTCTGCCACTTATTGCTGGGGTGGAATTGAACAATTAGTATTTTACACAATCCTACCTGTTCTCAGTTACTACTTTTCAGCTGGAAACTTGTCTTTGTTCATTAGTCTTAAGTCAGCAGTTGTTCTCTCCCTTGGAGGTCTTGCTTGGTTTCAGTGTTCCAGGACTTAGACATTCCTGCCCCATCAACAGACCCCTTTTAAAGAACCACTGTAAATTTGTGGAAATGCAACTTAACAGAGTTCAGTGGCAAGGTTCACTCTATTTCTTAGATAGATGAATCATACAAAGGAACATAGAATCAATTTTGAATGGTTTTCATGGATACAGGCTGAAAAAGAGTAAGGGTGCAAAGGATATGGATACAAAAGGTAAGGATTCAAAAGGAATTAGCAACACTTACTCATTGACTAATATTTAACAACTGATTTAATAGGATTTGCTACAATTATAACTGTGACTTATTTGTAGATTCATGTCAGTTCATGTAGATTAATGTAGCTTCACTAGGGTTATCATTATTCATTACTAATAACAGTGTTGATACCATAGTCAATTCAGCCATACACAAACACACAGATCTATATCAGTGTGTGTAGAGGAACCTCTCAGAAATCCCCCTTAGATTCAGTGAAATACTAATACCAAATCCCTTAGTGTTTCTCAGCAGGCATGGGTTGCACCTCAAGGAGTGTGTGTGTGGGGGGAGGGTATCAGCTATGATCTGTTTTTTCAATAGGGACCATTCCTTGAATCATACTTTATGCATTTGGCTGAAGTCTGAGCCTTCTATAAGGCTGTCTGACCTTGTAGACAAGCAAATGATTTTAAAATAGCATGCCAGGTGTAGAATCACTTACCAAAAAGTTTTTTCCCTCTTTTTTATTGCCTGGAAAATGTAAGTCAATTGCTTCATGAATAGAAACTGCATTAAAGGGAATTTGAAATGAAAGAGGTCTTTATAGCCTCAGCATGATCCTTTCTTTTTGCTTTAACCTCCTCATAGTAGCATATTTTGCAAACACTGGAAACCTTCTTGGCCTTTTAAACTAAGAACTGTAGGCAAACAGCTGATACCGTCAAATGAAGCAGAGTTTAATTTCTTCTGTGTTTTGCTTCTGTTCTGGGAAATTATGCCATCAGTAGGAATAACATTTGCTGCCACTGAAAGGAGAAAAAGCCAGAAGTGCTGTCTGGGTCTGTAAGCTGCATATGCTGCAGAAGGCAGCACACTCCTCACAGGTACCTTCTGTGCTGTGGCAGGACAGACAGGCACATTACACTAAGTCAGCTGGCTCGTAACTTACTGCAATTTGTGAAGTTGTTCTGCCAGAAGAACTTAAGTACAGTTTTCCCTTCCTGCTCAGATAAGAATTAAATCTCTGATTTGCAAAATGGAGCTGTTGGTCATTTCTAAGTATGCCATGACAAATATTCAGGTTGCAATAATTGCCTCTTACCAGAACTCACTTTCTCTCCTCTTGGGCTCATATCAGAGAATTTGTTGCTTACCAGCTGTATGGTGAAATTATTGCACCAGCTGATATATGTTTCTTTGTACCATATAAAATTAACTATCAGCTTTTTAGATCTTGGAAGAACGGAAGTAATTACTTTGCATTTCAACCTCGTGAAACCTGATAGGTTTCATTAGGGAAATCCTGCATTTTTTCCAAATCCCATATGAAATCGATACGCATAATTATTTTAAAATGCCATGATGCTTATGCAAATAAGGGCTCTACATGGACAACAATGATTTTATTTTTCTTGGCTTAAGATACAACAGGCACTCTGAGGAGTTGAAAGCCATTGACTTCTGGTCATTACTAATTTAATAATCAGCCCTCACAGTTCCTGCAGATACAAAGGAATCTGACTTTACATATGTAATATGCAGTGTGCAGAAAAGACTTAGTGCTGTTCTCTTTGAAACCCAGAGGAGAGTCATTAAAATTTTTTGTTTCAAATTAAAATTTAAGATTAAAATGCAAGATCAAAAGAATCAATTTTTCCCCTCAATGCTATCAATGCTATTAGGAATAAGCCTTTTGGAATAGAGGGGCTCAATTGGCTTAAATGCATGTCCTCCTCCTTCTCTCCTTCTCCAGAGACCGCTTGGTTAGAAATAATCCCAGCTCACTAAAGAAACAATTTTTTTTTTTTTTTTTTTTTAAGACAAGAACAAGCTTTTATTACTTTTTAATATATTATGCTATTGTAGAGTCATGAGGTGTAAGTACTGCTTGGGAACCACAGTGAAAGTTCTTGAAGAAACAGTTTGTTTCATGAGCAGGAGGGAAATCCACAGTTGTGGAACGGTTGAAATGAGTTGGAGGATGCCAGAGGATTTGCTTCTGTGTAAAAGCAAAGGGGAGCAAGGGGAGGCTCATGCTGTAGCTCTGTGTGATTAATAACTATCACTATGCCCATTTTTCTAATGTTTCATTAGAAACACTAGAAAACATTAGAAATGTTTCTAATTATATGTCTCCTAGTGTCAAATCCTCTTGCCATTTCTCTTGTAGGACACTTTAATAATAAACTGCAAAATCAATGGCACACAGAAGAAACCTTAGAAGGAGAAAGCGCCCTGCTAACACAAAGTCACAAACCTCCTTTCTGGTTTATGTATTGCTTTGCTGAAACTTGGCCATGGTGCTGTGTAGCTCAGTTTTAAGAACCTGTTTTTGCTGTTCCTGAGCAGCTGTTTGTCACTGGGAGGCACACTGAAGTCATAGGAAGTTCTGTGATACAGATCACAAAAGAGGTGGCAGTGTTGCTTCATTTCATCGTGGAACTGGCACAGAATTGTCCTGATCACTGGAAGTGCTGCTGCTGACTTCAGTAAGATTTGGTTAAACCCCCACAGGCACAGCTCCTGTGGGAGGCTCCTGGAACAGTGTGGAAAGACACTGAACCCTGTGCTGGTTGCATTAACTTCAGCAGCTGTGCCCTGTGCTGGAGAATAGACTCAAGCCAGAATGTGCTTAGGTATTCTCCCAACCTTGAACAAATAAATAAATAATACCTATATCTCTATCTGCAAAATTTACCTTGTTCCTGGACAAACACTACCTTTAGCAAAGCAAAACCTCACCAAGCTCTGCCAGTCAATAAATAGGTTGACTGCCAGGTTGTTCACGTGTTTTTACGTAAATTGTGCACTTACCTCTTTTTTTTCCCCATGACTTAGGCTGAACCATAATTTCAGTATTTTTTAAAACTGCAGAAATCATGGGATTGATATCATGTAAATAAAAACAGTTTTCACTAAACTGATCAACCAGGATTAAGTCTTTATCTTTCATTTATAAACCTTCAAATCTGTCTTGGTTTGAAAGAGACAGATGTTTACTAAGGAGAGAGAGGCAGATCTCTCTCTAGCAAATGAGAAATTCAAATCCTTCCCTCCGTGTTATTATAATTTGGAAGATTAAAGAAAAAACTTTCCAGTCAGAGCTATGGGGAAAAGGAATAACAGTCTTTTACTAGTAAATATAACAGGACAAACAACAACAAAAGAACAACAGCAATTGTACTAATAGTAAAAAGAAACAGAACCAAGAACCCCGAGGGCAAAACGGTGGAAGCTCCGGCGTTTGATGGCTGGAAGCGGTGGACTGTCCTCGGCAGGCAGGGGGGTGCCTTGGCAGGCAAGGTGGGCAGTGCCGGGGAGCCCGCAGCAGCTGGAGCCGGGCTGACCTAAAATCCAGCAGGACAGCGAAGAAAACTCCTGGGCCCTTGATAGAATTCCCAGGACTAGACTCCTCCGTTGGCTGTGGACTCCAGGCCACAAGCAGTCGCCCGAAACCGTGCTCTCTGGAAGACTGCTAGAGTAGTGTCCCTCCACCCCACAGCTCTCTGGGAGCCTCCTCCCTTCCCCAAAAACAAAGTGATCACCTTCTTTTGTTAAGTTAAACATCCTTTAACTATCAGTACTTAAGTCTCCTAGCAACTCATGGTGGGGAAAAATTCTACAAGAAAAACTTAACCCTTAACAAAATCCTAAGGCAGTAGAAAATTAAGCTCTTTTATTTCACTTAGGAGCTTAAGATGGCTGGATGACCAGCATGAAATGCATAGTAGCATTAATTGAACAAATACAGAACTGAATTACTCCAAATCTGCAGAGAACTGCAGAATAAAGGGCATTATCAAGGATTCAGTGGCAAATTCCCCTTACTGACAAGCATTTGTTAAAACATTGAAAGAAAAGCATTGCAGGAAAGCCATAAACTACAAAATCCATTAGAAAATCCTTTTAAAGTGAGGCCTAGGAAACTCTGTCTTATCACAAAAGCCAAAACACGGCCATCTGTGGTTACATCTTTCTCAGACTTGTGTATTATTGTAGCTTAATAGATGAAGAAACTGACTATGCCAAAATGAAGATGGAGGAAATAAAAAGAACAAAAAACAAACAAACAAACAAACAAACAAACAAACAAACAAAAGAGAGAGAGAGAGAGAAAAAGCATTGTTGACTCTATATACAAGGAAAGCCAGGATTGACTAGAGGAAAATCTGGGGATAAAATATATTTACAGATTATAACTCATGTAGGTTCTGTTTTTATGCATACAACAGTAGGGAATTGCCATTACTTCTATAGGAGGATGAAGATCCAAGTGTCTTTCACAATATCTAAAAAATAAATTCCCAGAACAGAGGGACAAGTGCAGCAGATGTTAAAGGATGGTTTGTCTTACCAGTGATCATGGAGAGGACATGCATGATGTGGCTCAAGTGCCACACACAAAGTAAACCCCAGGGTCTGGTTTGCCATCCTTTCCCAACCAAGGAAATGCAGAGGAGCAGAGAACTTGATTGTTTTTCTAGGTGAAACTAATGATTACAGATTCAATCACAGGCAGGTAGAGGATAACAGAAACTGCAATCCATCCAGCCTCTAGTTCCTTAGAGTTGATGAGAAGTATTTAGGATTCAGGCAAGCTCTGGTGTACTTCACCTTTTGAATTAACACATTTGCTGTTTTGTAATCCAAATGTCAGCAAGTTTCATAATATTATTACTACACGACCTACTTTCTAAGGGCATGTTTTGTAATGATAACACTGAGTGCTGCTTCTCTGAGCTTGATTGAACTGCAAGCAGCTGGTTCAGTAGAGGAAAAATAACATTTAGATTTGTTTTCAGTATTTTTAACCATGATGCCGTTCTCCACTACACTTCACTCTAGCATTTATCTTTGTCTTTGGCCTGGTAAAAAGAGATGTCACCATTCATCTGGGTAGGCTTTGAGGAGAGTTAGTTAATCCAACCTGAAATGCCAGAAACATTCAGGAAGGCTGGGATAGAGTCTGTCAGTTCCCAGTCCCACTAGCTCTTTTTGAAAATGTAGTGGAAGAGGTTTTGCTTTATTGTTGTGTAGCACTTAACGTATCAAATGAAGGTTGAACCTTACCCTCAGTACAGCTTTGGATATAGAACAGTAGCACATCTATTTTTCTTGTCAGCAAAAGTTTCCAATAAAATGATGCTTAGTCCATGAAAGACTTATAACAGAATACTTAAAGAACTTTTATATTCAGTGTTAGGCAGTATTCAATACTGTTTATTCAACAGGTATTTGAATTTAAATTTGAGTACTGTTCCTCTAGTTTATACAGCAGGAGACAGCAACCAGGAGCACCTTAACAGCTGCAGTACAGTGAGTTTAAAGGATTGACTAGAAAATAAAGTATGGTAGGTGATGTCTGTGGCAAGGTGATGTGGGACCAAGAACATGGGGATGGGAAAAAGGCAATATTTTATGTATTTATATAATAGAACATGAAAGAAAGGAAAAGTTACTGCGTATTTATAGGGAGAATCTTCCTCCTTACTCAGAGGGTTCTGCTGCTTGAGTGGAGCTGTTGCAGGTGAAGAGTACACAGGAAACTTTTTTGAGGAGTACCAGCTGCAAGCACCATATGAAATCAATAGTCAGATGGAGCCGCATAACAACAAACAAAACATAATTGAACAGTTTGATAACTGAATTGTCGTTAGCACAGTCAGACTTCACATTGCTCTTGAAATCACTAACTTTACTTCAGTGGAAAATTAATCTACTTGATGTGGTATGCAGTAGCTCATTCTTTTGATTTACTCTGAACTATTCCAACAACAATAAAACGTTAATACTCTGAATCTTTTAACTGGAAAATATTCAGTACAAAAAACTATGCATTAAGGTATCTGCTTACTTTTTTATTCTCTAGTTGTTTAGAGCTTTCATTTCATGTATGCCTGTTTTTCATTTTGTTTTTGAAATTAGGTCTCCAGCAACCCATTTCTCTTATATTCTTTCTATGACAACAAATTTTTAAATTGCTGACAAAGAATGTCCATTGAAGTATCAATTAGTTAATATCTTTAAACCCCAACTCCCTGGAAAAAATACTTACGGAGAAGGAGAAACCCTAAAATATGTGTTGTTTTTGATGGGTTTGTGTTGGTTTGTTTGTTTGTGAGGTTTTTTTTTTGTTTTGTTTTGGTTTTGTTTGTTTTGTTTTGTTTTGTTTTTTATAAATTTGTACAATATACTCTCTCTTTTACTGAATAAGCTACTGAATGGTACCAACATAATTAAAAAAAAAACAAAAAACACCAAAAACAGCTTTTACAGACCTTTACTAGAACTTTGATAACAGTTGAATGACAATTCAATATCTGATGCTGACACAGTTTTCAGCTAGAATTAAAAGTTCTCATTTTCTTTTTACACATCGAGCAGACTTCTTTCACCATACAAAGTATATTCTTGCAGAGACTTTGTAGATAGAAAAATAAACATAAGATCAATAATGATGAAGTGGGCTGGCCTCAGCTGAAGGCCACAAAAAGACAGAGGAGGGAAAAGGTGAATGAAAGAAATAAATTAGGAGATGGATGTGGCAAAGGGAGTTTTAGGACATGCTAACATTGGCAGCAGTAACCCATCTTAGCACAGCTCCAAATGGCAGTCCATAGTTACCTACATCACCTCTGAACAGCTCCTTAGAAGTGTCAGACTCTTATGAGCCTGCTCTGTCTGAGCTGAGCTGTTGCCCTGGAGGGAACCTGCTTAGGATGCCACAGTGGCATGGCTATGCTGCTCCTGCTGTCCCTGACTGGCTCCTTGGATCTGGCTAAGGCATCCATTAGTCAAAAAACCCTCTCTCCTGGTCTCTGGTATCATTGCTGTTAGAAAACTACTCCAGAGATTAAAAAAAAAAATATGAGAGCTTCATTTATTCTAAGAGAGTCTTCAAATCTATATTGGGGTTTTGTAAATAAAGTGGTTTTTCAACTATGTTTACTATTGATTTACATAGAAAATATAAGCTTCTGAAGGGAAATAAAAGGTTGAATTAGTTCTTAAGTGTGGGAGATTAGGGACAGGCGGTCAGAAGATATCGCGCTGTACGGGCAGACAGAAGCCCTCCCTCAATACTTAGTTGGTTAGTGTCCTTGATAAGGTAAGCAACACCTAACTTGTAACGTAAGCAGACGGATGTGATGTAGCAAACAGAGGTTTTATAACTCCATGTAACCAGTTAATAAACGCCATTAGCCGTCCGCCACACTGGTGTCTGTGAGCTGGTGGCCCGAGCAGCCTGGCCGTGGCTGCCGTGTCGTTCCTGAACCAGGTCGCTATGCCTCAGGAGTCGCCTGGTCGGGAGTCGCCTGGACGGGTGAACGACGGCCGAGCGGTGGGGCCAGCTTGGTGGGAGGGATGCCTCCGGACCCACGCAGAGGATGGAAGCTCTGGTGAAGGTCGTTTCTCAGATTCATAAGCAGTGAGGAATTGATTGTAAAGCAAAAGATTTTACCCTCGCAGTGACGAGGCTTTTGCAACTTAGTATTATTGACAGACCGGTGGATATCCTCCACCCAGATGTTTGGGATCAATGCACCAAAGCTCTTGCGGAAGACACAATGTCTTCTGGCTCAGGGAAAAATCTTAAGGCATGGGGAAAAGTCGTAAAAGCTTTACAGAAGGCTCTGAACGAGCAAGAAACCTGGAAAGCTGCTCTAAATTGTTTAACGATTTCTCCTCAATTGGGTATCGCGGCAGCGATGCAAACTTTCTCAGAGGGAACTGTTGAGAATTTTCAGAGTGTAAAAGAATGTAGTCTAAAAGTTAGTGATAATGTGCAGTGTTGATGGGGTTGGTTCTGTGGAGTGCAGGGGCTCGGAGGAGCAAGGGCTCGCTTCAGAGCCTCCAAACTCAAGGTCAGTCGCTGAGGCGATAAAAGAGATGCAGTCATTTTACAACAATCTAGCTGAAGAAGCTAGGAATGCTGGAAAAGCAGGGGAGGGACCTCCACCTTATGCGCCTCAAGATAATGCTGAATCCAAGAGGGAAAGCAGGACAGAAAACAAAGAAGATCATTTAGATAGTGGGCTCGTTGTCAATGAAAGCAAAGAGAGCTCGTTTGCTAACGCGGGGGCACGCGAGCAGAAAAAGGGAAAAGAGCTCAAAGAGATAACTGAAGCTAATCTTTGCCAAAAAGCACGATTTTCTAAGGCGAGAAGCTCCCATAGCAGGAGGCGGGGGGAGCGCAGGTACAAGGGGCGGGGGCCCAGCCCTGAGGGAAAGGGGCGGGGCCAAGAGGGAAGGGACGGCCCAGCCCTGAGGGGAAAGGGGCGGGGCCAAGAGGGAAGGGACGGCCCAGCCCTGAGGGAAAGGGGCGGGGTCGGAGCCTGACCAAAAGGGTCCAGAGCCCGGAAGCAGCCAGTCAGTCGACTTCCGGCTCTGAATCGGACTCTAGCTCAGGGGACTGGGATAGCCAGTGCTCTGCCGCTGGCTCTGGCTCCGGCTCTGACAAAGAGGAAGTAACAGTATATAAAATCAGCAATAACAATGTTTCTACCTGGGTTGAGGGGAAGTCGGAAAAAGAACGAACTCCTCTCACAGACTGGAGGAAAATAAAAATTGCTTGTGCCGACTGGGGTCCATCGGCCACACTGGCTTTTCCAGTCCGAGTGGGGGGGGCAGGCGGAAACCAGAGAACGTACTCACCGGTAAATCCTAAGGATGTACAAGCAATTGTTAAAGCAATCACTGACAGAGGGATCAATTCAGCAATGGTTTCCACTCTCATTGATAGTGTTTTTGGAGGGGATGACATGCTCCCATTTGACATAAAGCAAACCTGCAGATTGATTTTGATGGGGCAGGGATGATAGTTTTTAAAGACTGATAAGTGGGCAGTCCCATTCGTACCAGGAATGTGGGTTTGCCAACAATTTAGAATAACCCCCTGTGTGCACCTTAGCAAATTCAATAACCTTGCTGACTTTTGTGTCCAAGTTCTGATTGTTCCTAGAGTCCTGTATCACCAAGAAGAAGAAATGTATCGCTTTTTAGAAGAAACCATCCAGCTCCGCAAAAGAGAAGTAATAACAGGTATAACCATTGCAATGCTCCTTGGCCTAGGAGCCACTGGCACAGCCACAAGTGTTTCAGCTCTCGTGACCCAACATCAAAGACTCTCTCAGCTGCAAATGACAATTGACGAAGATTACTGAGAATTGAAAAATCCATCTCCTCTCTGGAGGAATCTATCTCCTCGCTTTCGGAAGTCGTCCTGCAGAACAGGCGAGGACTGGACCTCTTGCTCATGCAGCAAGGAGGCCTGTGTGCCGCCTTGAGAGAAGAATGCTGTTTTTATGCAGACCATACCGGAGTCGTGCGAGACTCCATGGCCGAACTGAGAGAGAGACTGGCCCAGAGAAAGAGAGAGAGAGAGGCCCAACAAGGATGGTTTGAGTCATGGTTCAATCAGTCCCCATGGCTGGCCACCCTTGTTTCCACCCTAATAGGCCCTCTCACCATAATACTCTTGGTATTGATTTTTGGGCCTTGCATTTTAAACAAGTTAGTGTCGTTTGTTAGAAGCCGTTTAGAAAAAGTTAACGTCCTATTTGTCGAACGCCTGCAATTACCGTGAAGTGCGCTTGTTACTAACATTTTATACCACTTTTGTATCCTATTATACTAACTTTAACAGCTTTTGCATTTTTATGACATTTATATTTTTATAACATTTATACTTTTATAACATTTATACATTTATAACATTTATACTTTTATACTTTTTTTACTTAGTCATGGGAGGGGGGGAAATGTGGGAGATTAGGGACAGGCGGTCAGAAGATATCGCGCTGTACGGGCAGACAGAACCCCTCCCTCAATACTTAGTTGGTTAGTATCCTTGATAAGGTAAGCAACACCTAACTTGTAACGTAAGCAGACGGATGTGATGTAGCAAACAGAGGTTTTATAACTCCATGTAAACAGTTAATAAACGCCATTAGCCGTCCACCACATTGGTGTCTGTGAGCTGGTGGCTTGAGCAGCGTGGCCGTGGCGGCCGTGTCGTTCCTGAACCAGGTCGCTACGCCTCAGCGGAGGCAGCATCCAAGGGAAGCGTCCACAGCCACACTCAGTCATCAAACTGACCGGCCTCTGAGAACCCCGGCCTGCGCTGATGTGCAAACCTCTGCACTCAGCTCGAGCGAGGTCCTCCAGGCCACCTCCACAGTGCCACAGGCAAGAGGGTCATAGACTTACGGAGCTCTGCCCAGAAGCCCACAGGGAAAGGGAAGAAAAGAAAAAACACAACAACCAAAAGAACTCAAAAACAAAACCCATCAAGAAAATGCCACTCTGCCCCCAGCACAGCTGCTACCTCCTTCAGAATTTGCAGCTGCACTAACACACAGCACAGGAGACTGCAAGCAAGGACCATTCCTCAGGAACATCTGCTGCACAAGCAGCTTGAGGACAGCCTAGTGGAAGGACTCTTCTCATCGCAGTGGAGAAACCCCCCTTGTCTTTCTCCCTTTCTTTACTAGAAGCAGCTGCCCTTACTCTCCCAAGCACTCGCTTTTCCACCTCAGCCCTGCTACACAATTGCTACAAGCACCAGCAACCACCCAAAACTGCCTCTTGCTTGCCCAACGCCAACTCCAACTCCCCATCCCCGCTTTCAATTCCCATCCCTCCCAACTTTCTCAAACCCAATCACACCGCAATCCCCACATTACACTGCTCCATGCCACACCACACCACACCACACCACACCACGACACCTCTTCAGGCCACCAAGTCCCCTGCAACCAGCCCTTGCACATTTCCAGCCATTCCACGCCAGACGCAGCTTTTCTGCCCACTCTGACCCAGGGCCCCACCACCCTCCCAGGGAACAACTCCAGCCCCACACCCCAGCTCACCTTGCCTCCAAGAAGCGTCAACACATTGCCTGTGTCCTGTTCCTGCAGGCCCTTGCCAACAGGCTCTCCCAGCCACCACTGCCCCTGCTCTTCCATGCTCTGGCCCACAAGCTGCAAGTTCATTTGCTCCCTGGGCCACTGGCTCAGCCCCAAGCCACGGCCGGGCCCTTTCCTGAGATCTCTGCTGTCACTGCAATGCTCGCAGCTCCCAGGCGGCTGCAGCTCCAGGAGCATTTGCACACAGCTCCCGGGGATGTCCAGCCTGCCACTCTTGGCCTGTCTGTGCCGGGCACGGGCCTGCACTCCATGATCCTGCTGCCTCCCTCCCAGCTCGGCCTTGGTGTCTCCTCCAGGTGCTGCCAGTGCTCTTGGGGCTGGGAAGGAGCGGCACAGCCCCAGCGTTCCCCTCTCTGGGACATCATCGTGCTGCCAGCTCCAAGGTTCCCCTCTCTATGATATCACCGTGCTGGCAGCTCCAACGTTCCATGCCTTGGACCTGCTCCAAGTGTGGGAGATTAGGGATAGGCGGTCGGAAGATATCGCGTTGTACGGGCAGACAGAAGCCCTCCCTCAACACTTAGTTGGTTAGTGTCCTTGATAAGGTAAGCAACATCTAACTTGTAACGTAAGCAGACGGATGTGATGTAGCAAACAGAGGTTTTATAACTCCATGTAACCAGTTAATAAATGCCATTAGCCATCCACCACATTGTTGTCTGTGAGCTGGTGGTCCGAGCAGCCTGGGTGTGGCTGCCGTGTCGTTCCTGGAACCAGGTCGCTACGCCTCAGCGGAGGCAGCAATCTGTTGCCTCAAATCCACTCAATGCTTCTGAAAACTACTCAGTCCTACTCTAAAATTACCCACTTCCACAGCCCCTCAGGGAATGATGGGGTTGGAAGGGGATTGGGTGAAGTGGGATGCAAATCAGGAGGCGTTAGTTGGGCATTGGGTGGGGCAGGATGGGTGGGATGGAGTTTGGAAGCATGAAATGGGAGAAATAGGGCTTGGGAAGGGGATCTTGATGTCCAGCAGGGGTGGGATGGGTTGGGGTTGAGGACTTGAGGTGGAGTCTGGAATGAGACATCAGGTGTTTGGGTATCATCAGGGAAGGGGGACCTCATTATTGGGTGAGTTTTTGGATATTCCAAGTTTCTGAAGAGATTTTGGGGTATCCTACGTTTCTGAGGCGGGTTTGGGCTGCTCCCCAACTCTTGGATGGTTTCCTGAGAGTTGCTCCATGGAGCCCCATTGTCAGGGGTGGTTGTCTTGGGCACGAGCTCAGAGCTTGTTGGGGGTTAATTTTACTGTGGAATTTCCCCCCCATAAGTTGCTAGGAGAATAAATACTGATAGTTAAAGGGCGCTCAACCCAGACAAAGGAAGTTGATCACTTAGTTTTAGGGGAGGAAAA
>JAIXNV010000368.1:3033-13251 GCA_020917445.1 Riparia riparia
AAAAAAAAGGCAAAACAAAACAAAACAAATGTAGTAGTAGAAAAAAACAAGCAAGGAATCAACCCAAATATCCTGGAAAAACCCTGACAGAGTCAGGTATACAACCTGGCACCCTGTTGGTCAGGGTATTGGAAGCAGTCCAAATGAGTCCTCCTGGAGTAGCAGATGTGGTTCTGTGGAGTAAAGATGGTCCTGTAGAAAGTCCAGCGGTGACGAGATGGGTCCGGTCCTCCTCTGGGAATCCAGTGGAAATAAACTGGATGCCTCGAGTCCTTCAGTCCCAGTTTTCATCTAGCTAGGAACAGCTGGCTCCTCCCCCACTGGGTGGAGCATCTCCCAATGGGATGATGGAATGTGTCATGTCATTGGTGGGCCCTAATGGTCCATTTATCAGAAGATGTCCCCCTGGAAGATGGAGGGGTGGTGAAAGAGATAAGGAACACTGCCACACCTGGGTTTAATGGCTGGGCCATTATCAGAAGGCATCCTCCCCCCAGCCCCCTGGATTTAGAAGGATAAAATATCTCCCAAAAAACAGCTTTCAACAGATGAAATAGAATCCACATTTTTAGGTTACATAATCCAGGACAGCTGTCTTTCACTCCAAGATCTAAATGGCTTCTCCTTTCTTTGCTGCTGTTTTGTTTCTAGGAGTTTTGGAGAAGTTCGTAGAGCAGTCGACACTGCCACAGGAGGAGAGGTAAATGTCAAGAGCCCCTGCAGATTCTGCTGCTCTCGAGGGCTTTCCTCTCTAGTGTCAGCTGTGTTTGGAGCTTTGGCTAGAGCTGTGCTGCAGAGGCACAAGAAGCACAGACTGGTGCCAGCCTGCCAGTTGCATTTGGGACAGTCTTTGTCCTTCTCAGCTGCCAGAAGGAAGGCAAGGAGGGCAGTGGTTCCCTTCAGGGAAGGACGCTCTCCCTCACTCTCAATTGCTCAAAGGTGATGCCTTAGAGCATCTCACTGCTCTTTGAGGTTACAGCTTCAGAGTCCTGAATTCTCATTTCTGACAACTGCCAGCAAATACATCTGAATGTTCCTCGGAGTTCCTTAGCCACCTGCAGTGCTGCTCTTGGGAACAGCACGTAGGGAGAGATCTGCAGGGTGTCCCTAAAAGCCCTAAGCCCTGCTTTTAGCCCAAGATGCATCCACAGAGTACCAAGGCATGCATGACTTCTGAAGTGCAGACAGAGAAGCAGAGAGTGTGGTCAGAGCTTTGTGGGTGATAGTTGAGACAGGATTCTTAAATGTGGACAAGGCAAAACGTCAGTGGCTGCGTGTCCGGTAACTGGCTCCCAAAGGAGCAGAGGAACGGGCTGTTGGAATGCCAGTTCCTAATTACTCCTTTGTCTAATCCCAAGGCATGATGGCACTGCTCAGCTCTGTCATTGCAAAATCACTCAGTCCATGTGTGTTGTGCTCTCGTGCCACCAACTTGTAAAGTTACTGATTTTCACTGTCACTGTAGGTGGCCATCAAGAAAATAAATCTTGAAGATCTGCGCAGCAGGCAATTAACTGTTAAGGAAATCATGGTCATGAAGAGGATTAGGAGTCCCTGGATTGTGAATTATTTAGACAGGTGAGTGGTCATGTTCACATCCCATGAATGGATGTTTACCTACTAAAAGCATGCAAGGTTAAAAACCCACTTTGGACAATGGCAGGAGCTCGCAATTACTGGCTAATTATTATTCCTCTACTCATCTCCAATGGATGGGAAGAGAGTGCATTTTGTGTGCATGAGTCTTCCCTGGCTTTCAAACACAGAGTTGCAAAATTGTTCAAAAACCTGGATCAACCCTACCACAGTAAGCCAATACCCTGTAAGTTCCCTGCCTCCATGTGGTTTCAGGATTGATTTTTCAAAGTTACTTCAATGCTGATGAACTGTCCTAGAGAGGAGTTCCCTTGGATTGTTGCCCCTCTTTTCCATGGCTGTCCATGCCATTAGCTGCTTAGTTCCAAAAATACCATGCGTGACAGGTTTTTCATCTTGGCTGATAGTAAACTGCACTTTTCACTTGCTGGCCATCTAAGACTTCTCCTTTTTCACAGCTGTGCCATTCTCCTTGAGACTGCACAGACTGCAAACAATGCAGAGCCTAGAGGGAATATCTATTTCTTTCATTGTGTGCAAAAGGGACCTGGAAACAAGAATCGAGCAAAAACCCAACGTAGGCATGCATGTTCATCTGCATGGCCTTGTTTCCTTCTTTCAGCTACCTTGTGCATGAGGAACTCTGGTTGGTGATGGAGTACATGGATGGAGGCACTCTGTTCGATGTCATCTATGAGACTCACATGTCTGAAGACGAGATCGCAGTTGTCAGTCGGGAGGTGAGGGATCCCACCTGTGCTTCCAAGGGCTTGGGCAGGATTGTCTGGGAAATGGGCTCAGAACAGGAGCGATTCCATGGGCCAGGCTTTGTTTCTGTGTAGCAGGTATGCTATGGACATGCAAGAGCATCTCAAGTGAACTGCCTGCCAGTGCCCCTGCACTCGATGGACTCTCTTCTTGCACTCTTATCTCTCCTGCTGTTGCATTCTCAACCCTGTCTCTTGTATTTGCTCTTCTCCATCTTGCCTCTCTAAACATTTTCCTGTCCGCACTGCATTCCTTGACTGTAAAAGCAAAGCTAGTGGTGGCAGGATTTGAAACGAACCGCAAAAAAAAAGAGAGACTCATTTCTCTCAGTCCTCAGCCGAAAAGGTTTGCAGTGCAGCCAAAATGTTCCTTACTTCTGAGCACATCCACTGCAGCAGCAGTCATTCTGGCTGCTTTGCAGGAGAGAGTCTACAGCAGCAGTTGCTGTTGCTCTTTGAAGACCTGACATGCCTTTCTTTAGAAAGGTGCTGCTCTGCTCGGGGTGGAGCAGCAGGCTCTTCCTCTCACTGGCACTGTGTTCTGCCATTACTCCCCATTCCCCTGGAGAGGGAATCCTTGAGAGCTCTTTCCTTTCTAGTGGGATGAAATCTCATCACTGATGTTTGCCCTCCTGTTTCTGTTTTCTCTCTCAGTGCCTGCAAGGACTGGACTTTCTTCACTCGAACCATGTGATGCACCGAGATTTGAAGAGCCTCAACATCCTTTTGAGAACCGATGGCTCTGTCAAGCTGGGTCAGTCTCTTCTTGGTCAGGTGCAGCGTTCCAGGGATGTGGGGTGTGGGGCTGCTTTGGAGTGAGTGTCAGCCCCCCAAAAATGGTGCTGGTGGCAGTGCAGGGACCCCTGCTGCCCTGTTGTGAGCTGACCACATGGTTGCAATGTGCACGGACGTATTGAAAGGAAGAAGCAGTCCAGAGTGGCACTGCTCTGCGTATGTCCCTTCCAGAGGGAGGGAGCTGCAAGTCTAAAGCTTCAGGGGAACAAAAAGCCACTGCTGGAGGCAGTGTTGAAAATGTGGGGATTATTGAAGTAGCCAGTGCCATATTTCCTTGGCTAAAGTCCTGAGGGAAAAGAGCAGGCACAGCTGTCCAGGAGATTCAACAGTGCATTCTCAAACTTCTACTGGAGAATTCTTTTGCTTGCTTTCCTAATTGCACAGCACTCAAATGAAAACAGTCTTTTGCTTTCTCCCCAGCTGATTTTGGTTTCTCTGCTCAATTCACCTCTGAGCAGAGTAGACGGAACACGGTGATTGGGACTCCTCGGTGGATGGCGCCTGAAGTGGTGCAAGGTTCATCATATGGCCCCAAAGTTGACATATGGTCTTTTGGAATTGTGGTCATTGAAATGGTGGAACAAGAATTTCCTTACCAGAATGAAAGTCCTCTCTCGGTAAGGTGTAAATACTCGCTGATCCTTCTGTCTTTCTCACCTATCCCACGTTCTGTGGGCCATTGGACAAAATCCCATTGCCATCTGCTGGAATTACTTCCACCAAGGTCCCTTGGTGAAAATGTCCCTGCAGCACACCAGCATCTGCTGTAGTTTGGGTTGCACCAGTGGTGTAACTCAAGCCTCACCCCACACAAACAGTCTCCATTCTCAGGCAACTTTTGGCTTTGGCTTAGAAGTAGTTCCTGCTCTTTTGGCTGTGTTGATGGCCCTACTAACAGGAAACAAGCATCTTAGAACCAGTGTTATCTGTCCTGAAATGAAAAAGAGAAACCCAAACCCCACAAAGTTTCTGAACCAGTGGTTTTGAGAGAAGAAGTGCACGCCCATTTTCCCACAGGGAAATTGGCCTGGCACCTGGACATGAGGCTGTGAAGGCCACAGAGTCTCTGGTGCTTCGTGTGCAGTGTTGCTAAAACACGTAGTGACCATATTTCTTTCCTAACCCATCCACTTTCTCCATGTCACCAAGCTGAAGCCTGGGGATGTGGAGAGCCTGCCAAAAGCACCCCTTTGTTTCCTGGCACTTTCTAGGAGGGGCATAGCATTCATGCATTGACTTGAGGATCCAAATGAGCAGAGGGCTACCACAGGGATGGCATTTCTCCATCTTCTGATTTCACCACTAAAAGTGGGAAGCTGAAATTTGCAGTCTGCTGAGAGACAGAGCTGCAGGTGTTTCCTGTGTGCCCAAAGAGGCATTTTTGTCCCAATCCATCTCTGCATGCATCTTATTGTGTCTGTGTTGAAGATGGGACTCCAAATGTTTCATTCTTTATCTGAAGAATAACTGAGGGATTTCCTTTCTTTCCTTTCAATTACTGTTGTTTACAAGAACCAAGCAGAAAGCTTGATGATTTTTTGATTTATGGCAGGTGTGCTTTAGGGACCAACAAGCATTGCAGAGATGCTTTTCATGTAAGAATCCTTGGAAACAGTGGAGTGAGTTAGTATAGCAAAGCCCCTCTTCCAAATAGCCTGTCAAGGCAATGAAGTGAATCCTCAGAGAAGGAAATGTGCTTTTGCTGATGTAGTTTCCACTAATGAGGTCACTCAATGAAATCAGCTACCAAGGCAAGATCTGCTGGACATTTTGGAAAAAGCTGTGCCTGCATCGGGGTTTGGTTTTGTGTTGGTCCAGGAAAGTCATCTCTGCCTGTCTGCCATGGCAGAAAGTGCCACTACAGAGTGGAGCTTAAACAATGGCATTTGGGAGATCAGTTCCAGATGTGAAAGAAGCAGGTGAAAGTCTGGTGTTTCCTTTTTCTCCAGGCTCAACTCCTGATAGTCACCAAAGGGATCCCAGTGCTGCGGCAGCCCGCATTGGCAGCTGCGCTCCCACTTTTTCTGCGTCACTTCCTGAGATGCTGCCTGCAGATAGACGAGGCATGGCGCTGGTCTGCCAAGGAGCTGCTGCAGGTAAAATGCCAAGGGGCTGCAGCTGAAACAGTGTCCCAGGGATGAGCTCCTCCTCCACTGAGGTGCAAGGCATCAGATGAGCCCCCCTCCTCCTCAGCTCCACTCTTGGTGCTGCTCAAAGGAGAACAGTGAGGAATCCTAGCCTGGGCTGGGCTGGCAGGGACCTGTAAAAGTCATCTGGTGCAAGTGCCCAGCAATGAGCAGGGATATCTTTCTAGAGATCAGGATGCTCAGAGCTGAAATATTTCCAGGGCTGGGGCACTTAGCAGCTCTTGGAGCAAGCTGCCCCACACTCCTTTGACTTACTCTGATTCAATCCCCTTGTCATTTAAAAATATATTACCCTGCCTTTGAGGCTCTTCCCTTGGAAATTCATGGTTCCTTGGTTTGTTTTTTTTTTCCTTTGTGCAGCATCCATTTGTAACATCAGCCAAGCCTGCCTCCAGCCTGGTGCCACTCATCATCTCAGTGAAGATGCGGATGGAGAAGAATAGAATCTGACAATCACTTTAAAACTCTTTTATCAATCACCAGCTTAGATTAGGGTTGTAGAGTAGGACTGTAGCTGAGATTGTAGCATAGGATTATAGCACAGGATTGTAAATAAATAAAGTTTCTGAAACCTCAACTCATTTGAAAGATTCCTCTCCTTCTGAGCCTGTGGCTAAGCTCAACATTTCCTTCTGAATTGTCCATGTTTTCTTAGAGTTGGAAAGTTACATTCATGGCTTCTTTGGTACTGTTTGAAAGTGGGGAAGGCTCTTCAGTCATCCTCTCCAGACCACAGTGCCTTTGGAACTTGGCCCACTGGCTGGGGTTTACCCAGCTGTGGCACTTGTGTTTGAGGCAGAAAGGGCAGTGGCATTTGCAGGCAGAACCAAAGGAGGAGTGGGGCAGCCCAAATACCCTGTTACCCTGGTTTTTCTGAGTTTTTAAAGCCTTTTGAAATGGAGTCAGATCCTTTAGTTACTGTACAATATTAAGTGCAGTTTTCTACCTTTTCCATAGTTGTAACGTAAACAAATCCTTTGTTTTCATTCTTTGTCCTACGTTTGCATAGTTCTAACTTGAAAAAACAGCTGTAACTGACAGTCGGTCTGGCCACTGAGGCTGAGGGGTGGAAACCAAAAAAGCCAATCTTCTGCCAGATCCACAAATGTATAAAAAATTAAAGAATAAACAAAAAAGGGCCTCCTCTCTCCGCTCTCTCAGGAGAAGGTGGAAGAACCTTTGCGTTGAAAAATATTCATCTGCGTGTAACTCCTTTGTGTGTATCTCGGCGACAATACCCTGTGCAGATGCAGGCCTTGAGCTATGACTTGAGGGCATTTGTGTTCCTGCCACTTGGATTTGTATCCCAAAGTGCAATCTCTTTGGCTGGAGGAGAGTTTTGCTCAAGTGAGGAAGCACAAAGATCAGGGAGGCTGCTGGGAAAGGTGCAGAGCTGGTGCAGAGCTGTCAGGGGCTGTGAGGTGAGACTCGGCTCCACCTTTCCCAGGCTGGAGCCCCAGCAGAGCCCTGGCAGAGCCCGAAGCAGCCTGAGCCTGGGCAGCAGCAGGCTGCAATGAGGCCCTTGGAGCTGCAAGAGGCAGCAGCCTGGCCCTGGGTGCCCCTTGGTGGAGCCAGGTGAATCCTCCACTCTCAGAGCCCAAGTGGCAGCTGGCTGCTCCCGAGGGGAAGCGTAGCCGTGCTGGGCACAGCACAGACTGGTGGCATTGGCCGTCTGGAGTGTGCACAGGAGGAGAGAAAGGCAAATGACAGCTGAGGGCTGCAGCCCTGGCTGAGGATTCCTGCTCTTGTGCCGGCTGCCCTGTAACTCCTGGGAAAGGTGAGCAGTGTGTGCAGCACTCTGGGCACGGGGCAGGGAGCCAGGCTGCTCCGCAGGCTCCAGCCCAGGGCAGCGTCCTTCAGGCACGGCGCTTCTGCCAGGGGAACCGAGGCCAGCGTGAGGCAGGGACAGCTTGTCAGGTCAGATCTGCAGGAGCCAGTGCCTCACACAGCTCTGGGAGGAAGCACCTGCAATCCTGGAGTTCTGCACTGAGCCACAGCAAAGGTGTGAAATGCAGAGTGTGTTGCAGAAATATTCAGGGGCAGCAGGCCAGCCTGCTTTGTGCTGTCTGGCACAAAGCAAGCACTGTGCAATGCAGCCCTGAGCTGCTGGGAGAGAGGTGTTAGAGAGGAGCCAACTCAGATAAAATTAAATGGGGACAAAGTCATCAAAAAGAGAACTTTTTTTAGCAAGAATTCCCCTGAGCTGGTTGTGCATCTCGCTCTCCCAAGAGCTGAATACACACACAAGCTCCAACAAAATGCTGCTTTTTATTGCCTGTCCCAGCCCAGTGTGAACCGTGTCCCCTTTCCATTTGGCTGGGTACCAGGGAACTTATATTCTCTCCTCATCGCCTCCTTTCTCACACTGAGCTATCACCGGGGATCAGGCCCTGCTTGGTAAATTTCATTTTAGTCCCTTCCCTTGAATGATGAAAATGAAAACTTTCCCAGATGTTTCCCCTGGGTTATCCTTTTTGGGGCCAAAGCTCTGCTCTGCTGCAGGTGGCCCAGGTGTGTGCAGAGCAATGCAGCCTCCACAAACCCCTTGGTTTGCCCACAAGTCATCAGGATTTGTTGCCAGGTGTGCCCAGCTGTGGCAGCAGAAAGATCCCGCAGCACAGTGGGCGCCGTGCCCTGCCCAGCCAGGGCTCTCTGGCACAGAGCAGCAGCAGCAGCAGCACCCTTCAACCCACTCCTGCCTTGGCTTCACCTGGGAGACACAAGCCTCTGGAAATCAGCACTGCCTGTCGCCTTGCCAGCTTGGAGCAGCTCCTGTTGGTGGGCACATCCTGCCACTTCTACTGCTTCCAAAGAGGAATCAAGGCAGAGGTGGAGATGTACACACAGAGAAGCCCTGGGCTTGTGGAATCAATGGGCAAATCCATGGAGGAATGTGTTAGGAATTATTTCAGCTGTTAGCCAATACTGCCTTCTCTCCTTTTCTCTCTTCACATTTCCTGTTCTTTTCACTCTCACATTTCCACCCCTTCCCCCTCTCGAATCTCAGTTTTCCTGTCATGGTTCTCTCCCATGTTTTACTTATTTCCTCCACCCCTTACATCTCCCTTTCCTCCCTTTCCCTCTCACATTTCCCCACCTTCCCACTCTTTCCAGGGTTTTTCTTCCTCCCTCTTTCTCACCATTTTTCTCTCACTTATCCTGCCCTTTTCTCCCCTCCTGTTTCTCTCCTTTTCTCAGTCATTTTCTCCAAGTTTTCTCCTCACCTTTCTCACTTTGGCCCTCATGTTTCTTACCCTTTCTCTCTCATATTTCTCACACTTTTCCCCTCACCTTTTTCATTCTTTCCCCCTCATGTTACTTCTCATGTTTCCTCTCGTGTTTTGTGTCCTGTTTTCTGCCACTTTTCCCATCAAAATTCCCACCCGTTTTTCCCCTCATGTTTTCTGTCTTTTTCTGCCCTCTGCGTTCACACTCTTTTCCCCTCAGGATTCTCACAATGTTCCCCTCTCATTTGCTGCCTGTTTCTCTCTCTTTGCCACTAAAGTTTCTCACTCTCTTCCCCTCACATTTCCCTCCATTTTTTCCCCTATGTTTTTCACCACTTCTTTGTGGACAATATTAAACAAGTAAAACAAAGAAAAAGAGCGTCTGAAAAGAAACCAAGAAGTATGAAAATTTACCTTTCTTACAGGTGATTTGCAGAAATTGGCCAGCAGTTTAATCTTCCTGAAATCATGCAGTCATCAGTCCCCACACTGCAGCCTTGAGCTCCTTGTTCCTCAGGCTGTAGATGACGGGGTTCAGGGCTGGAGGCACCACCGAGTACAGAACTGACAGGGCCAGATCCAGGGATGGGGAGGAGATGGAAGGGGGCTTCATGTAAGCAAATGCTGCCAGTGCTGAGGAACAGGGAGAGTATGGCCAGGTGAGGGAGGCAGGTAGAAAAGGCTTTGTGCCATCCCTGCTCACAGGGGATCCTCAGCACGGCTCCAAACATCTGCACCTAGGAGAAAACAATGGACACAAAACAACCAAATACCAAAGAGGCAGTAACTGCCATGAGCCCAAGTTCCCTGAGATAGGATTTGGAGCAGGAGAACTTGAGGATGTGTGGAATTTCACAGAAGAACTGGCGCAGGGCATTGCCCTGGCATAGGGGGAGGGAAAATGTATTGGCTGTGTGCATGAGGGCATTGAGAAAGGCACTGGCCCAGGCAGCTGCTTCCATGTGGGCACAAGCTCTGCTGCCCAGGAGGGTCCCGTAATGCAGGAGTTTGCAGATGGACACATAGTGCTTGAAGCGCATTATGGTCAGCACGAAATACTCTACTGACATAAGACAAAAGAAGAGGGAAACTTGAGCCGCACATCCTGCATAGGAGATGTGCCTGGTGTCCCAGAGGGAACTGGACATGGCTTTGGGGACAGTGGTGCAGATGGAGCCCAGGTGGGTGAGGGCCAGGTTGAGCAGGAAGAAGAACATGGGCGTGTGCAGGTGGTGGCCACAGGCTATGGCGCTGCTGATGAGGCCATTGCCCAGGAGGGCAGCCAGGGAGATGCCCAGGAAGAGGCAGAAGTGCAGGAGCTGCAGCTGCCGTGTGTCTGCCAATGCCAGCAGGAGGAAGTGGCTGATGGAGCTGCTGTTGGACATTTGCTGTGGCTGGCCATGGGGACCTGTTCATGGATAAAGGACAGTGACAAGTTAGGACAGGCTGCTTTGAGCCAAACCCATGCCATTCCCTGTAGACTGGCCTGCTGGTGATGGTGTCCTTGGTGCTGACCCTGACTGCCGACAAAACAGCAACACATTCACCTCAGAGTTGGACTAGGTCGATGCACAAGATGTCAGCCATGCTGAGGCAGCCACACACAAGATGGTGTCTGGAGCTTTGTCTCTGCCTCCCAGCACGATCTGCAGCCCCTGCAGTCCAGCCCCAGCCCCGGAGCTGTGC
>JAIXNV010000368.1:15706-33231 GCA_020917445.1 Riparia riparia
AAAAAAAAAAAAAAAAAAAAAAAAAAAAAAAAAAAAGGGGAAAAAACCCACTAAGACTACTTTATTAAATTTAACAGCCAAAATTTAGCAAACATAAAACCACTACATCAATTGGTGTTTCTGCCCAGTTTCATGAAATTAAAACCATTACAACCTGTCTGCATCTGAGCCCAGGAGTTTGGTCTCTTTCACTCTCTGGATTCTCCCCCGTCGGGCGCTGCAGCAAACTGGGCATGAGGGGCACTTGCCAGAGAAAGACACACACAGAGTTGTAGCTGTGGACTGTTGCCATGTATAGAATTAGACACAGAAACAGGAATAAGGTTTAACACCTTTCCCTGCTCTCTGCATTTCCTGCAAGCTTTCTGGAGTGTTGCTGGCAATATTTTTGTAATTTTTCAGGTGATTTACACAGCACCTCACAGGACGCACTCATGGTATCAGGAGAATTATGTGATATACCATGGATTCATGTCCCTAGAAAATAACAAGGTTCTCACTGATTAGTTACTGTTTGAGTCTACAAGTGGGCAGTACAGACTTTAATTTTTCACTTTCAAGTGCTCATGGGGAAAGCACAGAATATTCTTCCAGATCTTTGCACAATATTTGTTAGTTATAAAGAATAAGAAATCTTATTTACATCACTGCTTACATACACACTTATTGACATCACACTTAGATCACATAAGGAACCCAAACTACTTGCCTATCCATAAGACTACACAAAAAGAATGCAACACATACATTTTGCTCCCCACTTCAGATGAATCTGAGATTTTTGATTTTTCATTTTATTTTAAGATGTATTTGTCATTTTCTTGTTATCTCTAGGCTCTGAAGTAGGGTTTGTCATTGTTGTGAAATCAAGATTAATCAAGGATTAATACAGAAACAGATGTTGTGATCTATCCTTACACTTCTGTGGCAGAAGCTGCTGGTCCCTAGGAAGGCTGGCTGGTGATTTCTGTCTGTGTTCAAATATTTAAAACAACAACATTCAGTCCCACACTTCATATTTCAGATAAACAATTTAATGGCATCTTAACGTTGTTTTCAAAATTTTATAATGTGCGTATTTTATTCCTTATGAAGCTGAAATCTTTTTAAATACAAGTATTTCTATTGAAACTTCAATTTTAGAAGTTTCAAAACTGTTTTAACATACTGAAAACAAAACAAAAAAGACAGGTCCAACAGCTATTAAAATGCAGGGAAAAGCAAGAGGACTTCAGGTAAAAGTGCATACATTTAACAGCTACATTTCTTTCACTAAGTATTACGTGTTAAGAAAAACAGAGTAAAATTGAAAGAGCAGAATTTCTAATGCCGGAAACAGCTCTGAAACAACATTCCATGTAGCTATATTTATTTCAAAATTTAAGATTGGCTAATTTGTGTCCCAACATTTTGCAGCACAAGGGAGGAAAGATGGAAAATGCTCTGTAGGGAGATCTAGTTATAGATCTATAAAGTTTATATGTGTAAACAAAATGAACATAATTTTAAACACACTGAGTATGACAGAAAAATGCAACCATGTACTAACACCAAGAGAACTGGAGCCAACCCTGTGGTGGCAGCAGTAAGCAATGCCAGGGCACTGGGTATTTCTGCATTTTAAGCAAAGAACTTTGCAACTTCTTTCATTTTTCTTTTCCTGTCCATTTTGGAAACCGTAGTCCACCCTGCATCATGCATTCTCCTCATGGTTTTGAGTTTCAGTGCAGAGCCTGGAGATTTCACATTGCATGGAGCTGGTGTCTAGCAAGGAAAATAAAGCCATCCATTAGTTTCTGTCAACAATCTGGTTAGCTGCTTGGTTTAATCTTATGAAAGGCTAACATACCTTTTTTGGTGCTGTGGGATGTAATTGTGAAGCTTGTGGATAATCTTGGTATAACTTTTTAAACATTTCTTCTTCCGAGACTATGCTCTAATAAATTAAAAAGTTACTTAGTCACTCTATATTAAAAAATACTTTCTCTTCCCCCCAAAGATATTAAACTATGAAAAAAAAGTTATGATGTCATTACAAAGCACGACAGTTCAATAAAAAGAATGTAAATTATGTACATACAGCTACAGTTCCAGAAAGAACCAATTAAGTAAGAATATACATATAAATATTGGCCTGAATGTGGAATCCTAAACTCTTTATCTTCATTCTTAGACATGGCGATGAGCACAAAGAACTGTTCAGCACCTGATTTGGTCTCTGACTCTTACCAGGAGGTCCGTGTGCTCAGAGCGGTCTGAATGACTATCCAGTTGGAGAAGCACTTTTTGCTTTTTCCTTGTGCTCTGCTCTGAAGGTAGCTTTGTGCTTCTTCCACTTTGCAGTCTGTCTGTTGGAGGAGTCTTTATAACGTATGTCTGGGAAAGAAAATTTTTCTATTTTGAGATTATATTTTATGAGGTAAGTATAGAATCTAAACCCCAACTCATGACCCAGTTTACAGTCTGAGTGTCCGAGGAGACACCAGAGACATGCTGGTGGAGCTATTGTCTTTCCATCCAAACATGAAGCTAAGACCCAAAGTGGAGTGGAAATATTCTTTTTTGGTTGGCAAACGAGGAGAATGAACAGGAAGCTGTGGAAGAGTTGAGTTTCATGGCACATTGTATCTAAGTTTTTCATGCTTCTGCTATCTGCAGAAATTCAGGTTGGTCTGAACGGTAGCCACTCCATGTGGACTACACCAAACATCTAAGAAAAGGGAAACAAACAAAACTGCAGGAAAAGGCTTTCAGAGAAAGGTTGACAGCGATATTAAGATTGGTGTTACTTAAGATAGCCTTTTCACTAGAAGTTAAGCTGAGAAGCATTGCAATGGTCCATTGCAGTCCTTTTTTTGAAAGACAGCATCAAAATGGTGGTGGATTCCATTGTTCCAACATGAAAACCACAAGCAAACGCCTGACAGGGAAGAAGGGTAAGTTCTGCAGTCAGGAATAGTTTGATACTTTGACAATTTTCACAGCTATACAGGCTTTTTTCTCTTCTATAGAGAAGCAAAGTGCCTTCATAAATGGACACTTTTGAAGACTAAGTCAAACAATTCTAGAGACGTAAAGCAACAACTGAGCAAGAAAAATGACACATTGGGAGCCCTTCCACAACTGTCTAATATCTCCATGGAATGGGATCACCCTTTAAAATCCCTGCTTATCCCAGGAAAAAAATAAATAAGCACCTACAGAGAAGTGAGAAATACAAGCAGAAAAATGCAACAAGAAAAAATCACCGTTAGGAGTTACCAAACTTCAGTGTTGGGCTGCCCAAGGGGCTTCCTGCAGGTACCAAAGGAAACATTTTTTCTCTTCTACCATGTTGACTGCCATAGGAATATAATTTGGAGAATTTTAATTTTTTTTAATATTAATAGATTCACTGTCTAGATCTAAACAAGGTTTAGGAGTCTCAGGAACATAAGCCTGTATTTTTTGTAAATTAAAAAGTTTTAAGTTAAAAGCATTCTAATGTCTTTGGTTGAATGCAAATAAATTATCATGGCACTTCAATTGATTCTACACATGTAAATACTACAAATTCTAAAACCAATTAAAAAGTTAAAGTCACCTTGTGTTTCTTTTCACTTTCAGGACTCATATTTCGAGAGTGCTCTTTTATAAGATTCTCCTACAAAAGAGTTACATGTTAGAAAGCAAATATTGATTTGAATTCAGTTGTTAAAAATCTTCTGGGTGTAATTACAGAACACAGTCTGTAATCATAGAGTCTTACAAAGTTCACACAAATATATGACCAGATGTAGTACAACCACAGTATTCAAAAGTCTTTGTTTTTCTATTCAGTTTTGTTTCTTATACAACTTCTCCCAGAGCACAAGCCCAAGCCACACCTCTCACCCACACCGCTCATAGTAAAAACCTCCACCTTTTCTTCATTTCTGCTTTCAGCTGTTCCTTGAGGGACGACAGTTCACTTTTCAAACATGACAGCTCATTTTCCTAAAAACAATTATTTAATCTTTAAATAGTTAATATTTAAACCATAAATTTATAATTTAGAATATGTATGATATGTGTATTTATAATACTTGAATAATTAATTAAATAATCAAACTTAACATCTTAATTAATTCATTTGTAATCTATTTGTATGATTTAAATAATAATAATAATAGGGTTAACTGCACAACCTGGAAAAAAGAAAACAGTCCAAAGTAAGACAGTAATGAATAGGGATACTCACTACATACAAAATTAATTCTATTTGTTTTTCAACCCTATACTCGAAGCTTTGCTTAACTTGTTTAAAAAAGACTGAAGTACTCTAAGAAACAGGTACTTGATCAGACGTGTTCAAGGTAGGACCTTAAAACACTTCGGAGAACAGGGGTGAGAGGATAGACTCTAACTATTTAAAACAAAACTTTCCTATTCAAACTGTGAAGTCAGAACATGACACACTAGCTAGAAGAGCAAACACAAACAAACTGATACTCCAATTTATTTTTAGAAACATTTGGAGCTTTTAGTTCTCAGAATAGGATCTGTAAGAAAATAAAAGCAAAGCAATTAGTGGGTTGATTTTTACTGTTCAGTCCCACCAAAGCAGACAGTTAACCTCTCATCAAGTGTTCAACAGGAAGAAGAAACAGATGGCATTTATTATTATATTGCACTTCAAGGTGTGTTGGTTTAACACAGCCCGGCACTCAGTGGGTGTAGAGGCAGCTTCTGAGAGAGAAAGCTGTTCAAAGCTTCTATGTCCAGCAGAGCCAATTTCTGAAGGCTTTGATGATGAACCTGTTGCTGGCCTGTTATAAATACATACTATAAAATTATAATATTAAGATGAATGCTATGTGTTAAAATAACCTTGCTTTTATTTCTGCTATTAACAAAACTTAGACATGGTAGTAGTGGCAGCTGATAAAGTTATGAGTGAACTGTCTTTGGTCACGATAACATCCAGTAACATACGATGAGGCCCCGCTACTGATACGTCAACTCTCAGCATCTGCTACCTGAGAAAGTACGGAGCAAGGCCCAGGCTAGAAATGATAAAGAGAACGGAGTAAAGCCACAGCCAAAAACCAGGCATGCTGTAAAAAGACAGACCCAAGGAGTGGCCATGCTAAACAGTTCCTGGAATATGTAAGCTAGTTTGTGGGAAAGTATGAATATGCATAATGGTCTATGAATATGAAACAGGTTGATGTAATAGAAAAGGTACTGAAGGAATGTCTCCTAAGATAGTAGGTGTGCTCTTGGCTGAGTGCCATTAACCCTTTGCTTTATGATCTCTGTCTCCTATTGTCTTTCTATTATTTTTTTTAAAATTTTACCAGGAAATTGAACCTCGTTTTTCACACGGCCCAATTAAAAAAGTTGGTAATGCCTCTGTGATGACATATTTAAGGAAGAAAAAAACTGCATGCATTTTTTCTTCTTCTTCTGAGGGGTGGAGAGGTGCCATGGCCAGGGCCCTCCTGGTGCCACGAGTGGCCACCAGGGCCACATGTCCAGGGCCCCTCGACTGGAACCATGCGCCCGAGGCCACGCATGTAACATACTTTGGCACAGCTTGTAACATACTTTCCCTGCCTAAAAGCTTTCAGCCGTGCTGCGAGCAGAAGCTGTGGAAGCAGCTTCTCCTTTTTGACACCTCACATGAAGAGAGCCTCTCCATTCAGTGCCACCACCCGTGTGGCAGTGGTGGGGACCACGTGGCCGACAGCAGGGGACATGGTGAGCAATTCCCCGATACGAAGCCCAGGTGTGTTTGGAAAATTAATCCATGAACACCAGAGGTTTATGTCCAGAAAGGAGACAGAGGAGTCCTTTTATTTTATTTGAATAAAGGGAGAGGCCATGGGGCATTTCCCCTGGGGTCTCTCAGTTTTTCGGAGGGTGCAGCCTCCCTTTTATCCTCATTTCCCGGCCGCATTTCCCTCTCTCTTTCCCCATTGGCTGAGGTACCTGAGAGGCACAGACTTCCCGAAATGCCTAAGACCTAAGATTCCCCTTTTAATGTATAACCCCCCAGCTAATTTTTAATTCTTATGGGATTTATGGGTTTTCCCCATTGTTGCTTTCATCTTTCAATTATCAGTTCCATTCTTTTCCATTCATCAATCAGTAGAATCCTTCCCATTTTTTCTCTTATCTCTCAGTGCTAGTTTTATCTACTAGCAGACTCAGGGCTTGTTTGTAAAGACAAATCTCATTCCTCTCAGGTGAGATGGTTATAAATAGACATTATATTATTGGCCTTTTGCAAATATTAAAATGAATGCTATATGTATAATGCTGGAATAACTTGGCTGCATGAATATAGTTTTCATTTCTGCTGTTAACAAAACTTAGAAACAGTAGTGTGATAAATATAACTCAGGCCATAGCATAGTATTAAAATAGAGATTATGTGATGTTAAAATGCTTTTATTCATGTAACTAACTCAGAGAATGGTAAAGGCAATTTGTGGATTACCCTATCTGAATGAAGATAACAGTGACAGAAATCAGAACCCCAAAGGAAGAATTCATTGACTCTCCATTATCAGGAAAGGTAAAAACAACAGGATGGAACCAGGAAGAGAAAATAAAATATATTGATTTAATCTACAGGACAGCAGAAAGACAAGTCAAAGGTTAAAACCAAGCAAAAGAACATCTAAAGTCAAAGGAACTTTTGAATAATGCATAATGGTCTATGAATATGCAACAGGGTGATAGAAAGAAAAAACAATTTTAAAGGGTGTTTCCAAGGTAGTAAGTGTGCTCTCTGTTGAATGCCAAGCACCTGGCCGCTTTCTTTGTTTAACCCTTTGTTTTATTGCTGTCTCTTATTGTCTTTTTTATTAAAGTTTTAAAAATTCTACCAGGAAAGTGAACCTCATTTTTCACAAGATCAACCTTTCAATGCTGCAAAACCCTGTAAGAACTTTTCAACTGAAAGGACTTGAGAACAAACGGACCTGCAGACAACAATTTTCTCCCAAATCAAAGAAAAGGAAAAAGTAAAGACATGTGAACAGAACAACATGGCAACACTAAAGTCAGTGAGGGGAAGGAAGGAAAAGAAGTGCTCCAAACGTCAGAGATGAGATTCTTCTGCAAGTCGTAGCAGGGCCTATAATACAAGAGTCTCCCTTTAATTCACAAAGTGCATGGGGGAATGCAGAGATCCACTCACAGCCCGTGAGAAAAGGGGCTCAGGCTGGAGTGAGTGGCTGCTAAAAAGCTGTAAGCTATTGGGAAATTCAAACAAAGAGAGAAGATAGAGAAAGAGGACCCTTGCTTCCAAACAAGAACAGTTCCTCCTTAAAAGACTACACCCCCATGAACTTACAAGCCATTCAAAACAGCTGTGGGAAGACTGTTTTCCTGTGGGAGGGACTCATGTTGTAGCAGGTCAGGTGGGACTGCTCATAAAAATTAAAACCACACTGGAAAAGATCACAGAGAACTGTCTCCAGTGGGAAAGACCCCGTGGCAGAGCCAGAAACTCCCTAAGCAAACTGAAAAAAAATTTGTAGAAGTGATAAACGGATTAAAGATCATGTTTTGTCTCTCTGTGCTGTCAGTGGGTAAGAGGGAATTATTGGGACAAAAGCCTTCTGAAGGTTTCTTTTAATTCTCATCACCCACTTTCTCATGACCCAATTTCTCATGACTACACCAACCTTCTCGTTACTATTTAAGTTTGAACCTGTTTTACCCTTAAAGTGTTTTTCTCCTAACTGTTATCTCAGCTCATGAGCCCATCAATCTTTCTTCCCTCTCCTCTGCTCAACTATAGCAGAGAAAAATGAGTGAATGCTTTTTTAATACATGCCTGGCTCTTAGCCAGTATAAAACTACTACACAAGGACATCAGCTGCTTCACTGAATTATTTAACATTGGAAAGAACTCCTTACCAGTGCTCTTTCTGATGATAACTGCTTTTGTTGTCTAATTTTATATACTTTTAACTCTGCATCTTTTTCTTCAACCATTTTATCATATTCATTCTGTGTTAAAAAAAAAAAAAAAAACAAAACAACAAATACAAACCAACAACAAACTCAAAACACGTGACTAAATGTTGCAGTTATAGATCTACCCAGTCTTAAAACATTGCTATTTTTTCAAACCAGGCTCTTCAGAAGATTCAGAAAGCACCAGGAACAAACACTGATGCCTCTACAGAAACCGTAAAACAGAAAATGCTTGATGCAGTATTACTTTGTGGACTGGCGGAGGGTGCTTTATTTCTATGCAGCAATATGTGTTCAGCACCTAAGAGCCAGCTGCGCTATTTTTAGTAATGGTATCTGCTAAAGATCTTGCACAAGAGAGTAATAGAAAAGTAAACTAAAATGTGGCAAGCCAAACTTCTGACAGTCACGAAGCAATCTCCTCAGAGAAAGAGGCCAAACTGATACTGAAAAATTCGGCATTCAGATGGTATCAAAGGAAGCCTGAATAAAAAATAAAAAAAACATCCTAGAAGTTTAGATAAATGAAATTTATCTGCCCATAAGCAGGTTTTCAAAATCTTTTAAGCAATTTGATTTTAGATGATGAAAGACAAGCATGTGTTCAGCTTCCTTTCCCCAGATTCAGACCTTTTTCTGGTTTGGAAAGGTTATTAACATGGTGTCAACACATTACAAATCACAGCAATCAGTAAAATCTCTTACCTTGTGCTTTTCCATAAGTGCCACCATTTCAGTTATCTTATGCTGACATCGGATATCAGTTTCTCTCTGTATCATTGTTGCTTCATCATAAAGCAACTTCATCTTCTCTACCTGTTAGTAATAAACTGCATTTCATTCATAAACATAACAATACATTTTTTAAATCTTGGTTTAATTTCTTCTTCCCCCTGTGGGTGCAAAGTATGTAGTTCCACTTGGACATCATTTGCTTTTAAGATCCTTTTCAAATCTGACATCTTTTATGCAGATTGTTAAAATGGGCAAGATTAAAGGAACATTCCATGGCAAGCCAGTTCACTTCAAACCAAAAGGCCATTTCACGCATTCTGCCCTAACATTTCTTAGCATTACCATTAAGAAATGTGCGGGCAGAAAAATACTAAGATGGGAGAAGTTATAATATAATTTACCTATGCTGACTTTATACCAAAGGTAGATTTTCCTTTAACTATATCTTGAAAGGAAGAATTTTTAACTGGGTTCTTATTTTCAAAGACATTCAAATACTGCAACTTAAGCACCTAATGTATGAAAGCTTTGCTCACAGGCATTTATGTTAATAAGACTGAAATGTAAGAGCAAGGACTCTGGTCAATAGAGCTTCATAAAAACATTTAAAAATTAAATTGCAGTAAAAATTAACACCTCTCACCTCTTCATGAAGTTTATTTTCATTCACTTTTCTTGTTTCTATGTCTTTCTGATAGATATCAACTGCTTCCTTATGTTGCTTGCTCATATCCTCTATCTCTAACTGCAATTTATTCACCTTTTGAGAATGCAGAATTGCTGCTGTTATTTCCTTAGGAATTAATATGTTAATGATTTTTTCACCTCTTATTTTTGAGTAGAAACACACTGTTACATTTCAGGTATATGATTAAAGTGTTTTCTATTTAAAAGTTCAGCTCTTTTTTAATAAAGAATTGAACCTTGGCCTGAAGTGAGTTAGGAAATACTTAAAGAAACAATGGCAACAGCACAATGGGGACGACTGCCCTAAGCAGTCACCCTAAATGTTGTGAATTCCGGGGAAAAAAACTAAAATACAGATGGAGATTTTTTTTTTTTCCCTCTCTTGTAAATCTGTATAAGATTTTCACAGGTTTTATGGTATATTTTCCTCCCAGCTGTGCACTTTGTTTGCAGCTTTTCCTTTTAAATTTCTCATATGAATATCCTCCAGAAAGTCCACTTCTTTCTTCAGGTGCAGTACCCAAAGCTGGACACGATACTCCTATCAGAGGGATTGCGACTGCAGAATACATTTAAGGAACAGGCTAAGGAGAGTAATACATATATGTCCTTTAAATGCTTTCCTGTTACTATGAGTTTACTGAACCTTGTTAAGTCCATTACCAACAAAAGAAGAAAAAAAGAACTGAGTAGAAACATAATTAATTGTGATGTGAAGTCCAACTCTTTTAAATGTTCAATAGGCAGTGCCCAATGATTAGAAATGGAAGCATCTTCTAAAAACTATGAGCTCATTCCTGCAAAATCTGTATCTGAAATCCATAAGCCATTTCAGAATGTATTTAACAAATATTATCAGTAGTTACACTAGGACTTAAAAACACTCACCTCATCTTCTACATCATGTTATTTAAACCTACCTTCCCTTCATAAAGACTGGTTTTCTTGCTTTCTGCAGTAATTTTCTTTTTCAGCACCTTATTCTGTTGAAATAAAACAAAACAATCACCATTCCTTAATAAATTAATACAATTCTGTAATGGTTTAACTGTGTCAGAAATGTCAGAATCTTCAAAATTCCAGCTTTCTCATCAAGCAAATAACTCTCCATTGTGCAGTTCAGGTTCCAGAACAATTCCCCAAACAAAAGAAAGCTCAAATAATTACTGTGATAATACTGTTTCTTCATGACCTTAAGAAAGGCTCCTCCTGAGCAATAACAGGGAATAACCAATGAGGTGCAGAATGGGAATTAAAGCTAAAATGCTGCTGAGAGAAGGCATGAAGATGGCATGACAAAAAACACAAGTTACCTATTTCTACAGTGAAGTTACTACAATTTGTGCTAGTGCAGAGTTCTTTTCTACTAGTGGTAACTGAGATAGGTCCTTGTTGCAAGTATATAAATAATACTATGTACTAAATGAAAAAAGTAGAAGTTTATTAAAGATACTGGGTTTGTAATTGCTTTTTTCAAATTAAGGCTAATATAACAAATCAAGTGATTCCAAAGTTGACTCCTTAATTTGCTCAGAGTTAGGATAAGAAAGGAGATTTTTTAAATTGCATAGTTGTATCGAAATATATCACAGCAGACAAAACCAGCTGAAAAGTCATCCCAAAATACCATGTGCTTATGTATTTGTGACTTCTAAAATCTCTACACACCTCCTGCTGCAACTCTTCAGTGCATTGGGTTTTATTTTCCACCTGCTTCTTTAAATTTTTCATCTGAAAGAGACATTTCAAACATTAATTAGTGAGTCCTAAAGATGACTCCCTGTGTTAGCAATTCCTGTCAACGTTCTCAAACATACACTTGCACCAGTCTGGTTTATTCCACTGGGACTGAAACACAAGACATGTTAGAATGATCGGAGTTTTAGCCATAAAGTACTACAAGATGTTAATTAATAGCAGTGAACCAGTTCCTTAGTGGTTATAGAATTAAGAAAGAAGAAGGAAAAAAAAGCCCAAAAACCCACTATCTTCACAATTTTAAAAATACACTTTATTTTGGAAGAGACAGAGACCTATCAGAGAGTTAGTTAGAATATTGACATCTATTCTGACCACTGAAATTATTAGTTGCGACTTTGGGAAGTACCATATAAAACCCCTTTCATTTCCTGTAGGTGGGTCCTTTTCCTTCTTCCTTTGGCCGGAAAGAGACAGGTAACATCGAGCTGGGCCTGCTGCTCCCCCCTTTTTGGGGGGGAGCTGGCCTGAGGCCTGGCTGGATTCCATCAGCTTGCGGGTGAAAGGGGGGAAGGGGAAGTTGCTGTTTTTTAAGCTACTTTCTTCAGATTTTTTTCTGGGGCAGGGAGAAATCTCTGCCAAGTCCCTGATAAGAGCTATGGGCACCATTCGGGCTGAAGCCACCCCGATTTACACCGAGGGGTAGGCTGAGAAGCATTTATGATCCTGCCTGGTATTTATGATTCCGGACTGCCTGGGTGCTTCGACCTCTGATGTTTCTGTGAGTTCTTCCTCCTCCATCAGCTTGGCCTTGAAACATCTAACACCAAGAGCCACAGAGGGAAAAACAACAACTCCAAGTAGATTTAACTCTTTCTTAGCAGCATGAAGCTTCCAGAGCTCAGCCCTTCTCTGAGAGAGTGAGAAAAGACAGAGTGAACATAAAGAACAACAGCATGAAGTCAGTAAAGCAAGAGTGAAAAGACTATTGGGACAGAGGGTTGAAGAGTTGGTTGTTCTATTCTTACTTGAGCCATGGAAATGAACTCTATATTTAAGTCATTCTTTTAAATGATGGGAAAGATATGCATTTGGGGAGATGATTGTTTTAATTTGTGTGTAGATTTAAGCAAAGGTGTTTGTGATGAACTAAGTAATATCCTATAAGATGCTTGAACAGAGATAAAATGAGAAACCCCTGTGCCAGTGAAGAAGTGAAAAGATATCTCTGTACCTTGAACTGAAGAATCCTTTGCTTTGGAGTTATTCATCTTTAAAAAGTGACACCCCAGTATGCAAAAGTCTAAGACCCATGACCCATAAGCAGCTTGGGAAACTGCTCCTGGGAAGGTCACAAAAGCAAGTTTCTCCAGGCGGTTGTTTTTGTGACAGTTTAAAACCCACAAGAGAACTGTTCTAAGTTGTCAGTGGGATCCATGACTCAAAAAGATACTCTTACCCTAATGAATTGATGAAAGACTATTATCAGATAGTAGAACTGACTGAAAATTACAAGTTTTGTCTCTTTATGTTGTTTTGTAAAAAAAGTAAACAGTTTGTAAAGAGAGGGAAAAGGTTTTTGAAGTTTCATTCCACTTTAGTTTTTTTCCAACTTTCTGTTTTTTCTATTCTTTTAGTGTAAGTTAATAAACTATTTGTTAATTTTAAAGTTAAGCCTGCTTTGTTTTTTCTCCTAGTCTCTCTCTCACAAAAAGAGTAAGTACCAAAACTATGACAAGAAGAAATTCCAAAAGCAAAATAACAGTGTGAAGAGTATTCCACCTGGTAGTCCCTTAGAACAACTTTTAGCTAAATGGGATTCTTTAGAGGCCACGAAAGGACTAGATTAGGTTAAAATGGTGTTTTATTGCACAGAAGTCTGGCCAAAATCAAAATTACCAGGAGAGTGGCCATGGTTTGGAACACATGATGAGTGGATGTGCTAGCAGTTAAATCAGTACCTAAGAACTCAGGAAGATCCAGACGTAACCCAGTGAGCCTCTGCTGCTTGTTGGCAAAAGAGAGCCACGAGTAGAGAGAATATAAAAGTCTGCAAATTAAAAGAAAAAGAAAAGTGTGAAAGGAAATAAAAGCAAGAAGAAAGAAAAAAAAAACGAATAAAAGATGGGACGCTCTAGACCATTTTCCCCCTCCAGTTTACCCAGAAGTGCCCCAAGTCCCTCAAAATCCTGTCCCACTTCCCCTACTAACTTCCCTGAGTCAAACTCAAGCTCCTTCAGAGCCCTCTCCTCCTCTTCCCCCAGTGGTTCCATGATCAACCCTCCTTAACACATCTCCTCCTCAATCCTTAGTACCTTCTCCCCCTACTCTCCCAACAGCCCCTTTCTCACCTCCTTCCAATACCCTCCTTCCTCAGTCATTATTAGCCTCCTCCCTCCATCCCTTAACAACCTCAATGAAACCTTCCTCGACCCCAAATCAAAGTCAAGGTTCTTTTGCCCCAGTTATAACCCCCTGAGTTTCCCAAAAGACAACCTCTTCCCTAGTCCCCCTTCCTCCCGCAGTACCATCCTCTGCTTCTCCTCCTACAGATTTCACTACTTCCCCAGCACCTACAGCAGTTCCCCTGCCACCACCTAATTGGGAGTTAACCAAAACCCCTACAGACTCCCATGAGTCATCCCATTCTCCTGGAAACCCCCAGGAATCCCTGACCCAGGCAGCATTACAAGTTAATAATGTGAGTGAGGAACCGTATTGTAACACCAGCTCAAAAGCCTTAAAGCCAGAAAGACTTTTTCCCCTCAGGGAAGTGCCCATGGGAGGAATGATTGGAGGAGCAGGATTTGTAAATGCCCCATTAACAGCCTCTGAGGTAAGAGGATTTAAGAAAGAGCTAGGAAATTTAGTTGAAGATCCCATAGGTATTGCCACACAGGTAGACCAATTCCTTGGACCCAATGTTTATACCTGGGGAGAGTTTAATTCTATATTAAACATCTTGTTCTCCCCTGAGGAAATACGAATGATCAGAACAGCAAGTATCAGGATCTGGGAAAGGGAAAATAGGTTGGGGCCACCTGGAGATCACCCAGGATGAGACCCAAATTGAGAAGAAGACAGAGAAAGAAGTAAAGATCTAAGTATACAACTTTTAAACTTTTTTTGAGAAAAGGGGTTAAAAGTATCTCAAAGTAAACTACAGTTAGTGGAAAATGTGGTCACTTATTTAATACACATAATTGGAAAAGGGAGTAAAAGGTTAAGCCCTGCAAGAATTTCAGGAATAGTATTTATATCCCCTCCAAAAACTAAGAGAGACATAAGGAAACTTGTAGGCCTGTACAGATACTGCAAGCACTGGATAGATAAGTACACTCAAGGGGTCAAATTTCTTTAGGATAAATTAATAGACCAGGAACCAATGAAATGGACAGAGAGTGACAAGAAGCAGCTACAAGATCTAAGTTTTAAGCTGACCAGATCTTAAAAAGGAGTTTGATTTGTTTATAAAAACCGAGGAAGGGATAGCATATGGAGTTTTAACCCAAGAATGGGGAGGATACCAAAAACCTGTGGCATTTCTATCAAAACTACTAGATCCAGTGGCCAGGGGATGGCCAGCTTGTCTCCAAGCAGTCGCAGCTGCAGCTATTTTGATAGAAGAGGCTCAAAAGTTAACATTACAGGGAAAGATAAAGATACATACTCCACATGGTTTGAAAACAATCTTAAGCCAAAGAGCTCAAAAGTGGCTCACAGATTCTAGAATCCTAAAATATGAAATTATACTAATAAATACAGATAACCTAGAACTAACATCATCAAAAAGCTTAAATCCAGCCCAGTTTCTCTCTGGCGAGCCCACTGAAGAGATAGAACATCATTGCCTAGAACTCATTGATATGCAGACAAAAGTGAGAGAAGATTTAGAAGACATACCCCTTCCATATGGGAGAGTATTGTTCACAGATGGGTCATCCCGAGTGGTGGAAGGGAAAAGAACATCCGGATACTCTGTGACTGAGGGAGAGAAAATGGAAATCTTAGAAAAGGGAAAGTTATCAAGTAATTGGTCAGCGCAGTGCTGTGAAATATATGCGCTAAAGAGAGGGATAGATTTACTTAAAGGTGACCGAGCGACCATTTACACAGACTCTAGATATGCCTTTGGTATCGTGCACACATTTGGGAAGATTTGGGAAGGATGGGGATATTTAACTTCAAAAGGGAAAGACTTAATACACACAGAATTAATAAAGTCAGTGTTAAAATCTTTACAAAACCCAGTAGAAATTGCAGTAGTCCACATAAAAGGGCATCAAAATGGAGATATGCCCGAGATAAGGGGAAACCAGTTAGCTGATAAAACAGCCAGAGAAGCAGCTTTAGAACCAGGAGAACCAGTAAAAATCCTTAGATCTGAGAAAATACCAAGAAAAGACAAAGAAGGGATAGAGCAGGTATTTAGTGAAAAAGAGCAGAAAGCAATAAAAGAATTAGGATTACACCAGGGGGAACAAGGAGTATGGGTAAGAGCTGACGGACAGAAGTTCTTAAATAAAGCCCTAGCCCGAGAAATACTTACAGAAATACATAATTTAACCCACTGGGGAATCCAGGGTTTATGTGACCATTTCCTAAGGGAAAACCTATGTATTGGAGTACACGAATTAGCAAAAGCAGTTACTCAAGGATGTATAATATATCAGATAATAAATCAAAAACTGATGAGGAAGAGTGAGCTTGGAGGGAGGGAGTTAGCCTTAAGGCCCTTCCAGAACATCCAAATTGATTGTACTGAGATGCCCCCTGTTCAAGGTTACAAACACTTGCTAGTGATCATAGATCACCTTACCCATTGGGTAGAGGCATTCCCCACAAAATGGGAAACAGCAGAAGTAGTAACAAAAATCATATTAGAAGATATCCTCCCTTGGTATGGACTGATAAATAATATTGATTCAGATAGAGGGCCACATTTCACAGCACAAATTCTACAACAGGTAACACAAGCCTTAGGGATAAAATGGAGGTTACACACCCCATGGCATCCCCAAAGCTCAGGCAGAGTAGAAAGGATGAACAAGACCATTAAGAATGTACTGACTAAACTAATAGCAGAAACTCAACTAAATTGGTTTAAATGCTTACCCCTAGCATTATTACGAATCAGAACACAGCCACGAGCAGATCTAGGAGTGTCACCATATGAAATGTTATTTGGGCTTCCCTTTTTGTTATCTCCCTATAGTTCTAAAGACTACCTGGAAGGAGAGGAAGTCACTAGAAAATATCTAAAAACCATTGGACAAACCCTACAAAATCTCAGAAAGAAAGGCTATCTTCCTCAAACTTCCCCTTTGGATGCAAACATGCATAATATCAATCCTGGAGATTGGGTATTGATCAAAACATGGACTAATATCCCATTGACCCCGAAGTTTGAAGGTCCCTACCGAGTACTGTTAACAACTCACACAGCAGTGCGCACTAAAGACGAAGGATGGAGCCACATCACCAGAGTTAAAGGGCCAGTACCCCCTCCTGGAGAGAACCCGAGTTCAGCACCCTCACCGGATGAAACCGAGTGGACAGTAACACCACACCTGAAAGACTTGAAATTAACCTTTAAAAAGAAATAAGAGATAACAGAGACTGTGAAAACCTTTATTTCAGTTGCTTCTCCCAAATCCATGGACTCAAAAAAAAAAGGGGGGGAGGCACCATAAGGGTTAATTTATGTAAGCCAAAATCAGTTTTTGTAATTAGCAATTTAGATATGTTTAAGTAATACATATATTAAAAAGGGTATAAGGGTTTTTTTGTATTAATTTTACATATAGTTTAAATTTTATATGTAAGAATTTAAGTAAGTTTAAGTTTTTTTCTATGTTAACTTTTAGACTGTTTTATAAGTAGCAATTTAAATAAGTTTAAATAATAGATATAGTAAAAAATATAAGGGTTTTTTATATTAATTTTAAATATTTTTTAAGTTTTATAAATAGTGATTTAGATAAGTTTAAGATTTTTATATGTTCATTTTATAAGTTGTTAAGTTCTATAAGTAGCAGTTTGAACAAGTTCAAGTAATAGAAAAATTAAGAGTATAAGTTTTTTTTAGGAAAAAAAAAGGTAAATCTCCTACAGAACATTCTCTAAGGGTAACTAAATTAATAGGGAAGGGAAGTGGAAGCATGTAAGTGGGTTCTTTAGGAGACCTCTCCACTCCAAGAGGCAAGGCCGGGTGGAGCAAGAGATCCAGGAAGGATGGCCCATACCGGACTCTTGGGAGGGATGGTACTGATGATGGTCATAAAGCACACCTATGAAACAAAAGCCTGTACTAACTGCTACCATTCAGTGTACGATGGAGAGGAACCCAGATCCTTATTCAGAGTCCGTACTAACGTGAATCCAAACTGCTTTGACCACTCCCAGTTGAATACTTGCCAAGAGGATGGAAAAGTTTATTGGACCACAAAAAA
>JAIXNV010000369.1:17824-33108 GCA_020917445.1 Riparia riparia
ATAGAAGTGGAGTCAACAAATGTAATTGTGAACCCCAGTTCTTGGTGTTCTCCTCGTGTCGTGCTCAGAGCGTCGCTGTCAGTGTCACTGCTCCACTCAACTCCCCTCTGAGGCAAAGCACAGATCTCCAGGGTGGTAAAGGATGAATCCCACTCCTGAGTGCCTTGGGAATGGGGAGAAAATGAGGAGGAAGGAGTCGGTGGTTGCAGTTTTGCCCTGGGTCGGATCCAGGAGCTGTGGTCCCAAGCCTGCCCCAGGCAGGGGCTGGCTCAGAGCAGCCCCAGACCCAGGTGGCAGGGCAGCTGCTCTCCTGTGCTGCAGAGCCTCACCCGGGGCACCTCTCGCCCGCCCTGGGAGCACTGTACCCAGCAGGGCTCCTGGAGCAGGGATAACCGAGCGTTTGGGAGCTGGCTGTGCCAGGGGGAGGCTCCTGCTGCAGCTCTGGGTACAGCTCATGTTTGAATGCTTTTGATAGTGAGGGGAAAAAAAAAACCAAAACCCAACCCTGATAAATCTTTAACCCGCCGCTGAAAGTGGAAACTGTGAAATTGCAGCAGTAGCGTACTTCATACTGATTTCTCAGAGATTCTCCTGGCAAAATGAGACACAAAAAGGGAAAAGGCAAATAGTTGCAGGCATGAGGTGCTGTGGGGAAGCGTGTTGAGAAGCTGTGGAGAGCAGGAGGTGCCATTAGGCTGCTGTGTGAGCTGAGCTGTTGGTGCACTGCAGACAGCAGGGGCTGGCATTCTGGAGCTAAGTCACAAACTTGCCAAGTCAGTTTGGTGGGAAAACCCTGAAACGCTGTGGGTCTTGGCAGCTGCTGCAGGCCTGGAGCTCTGTGGGCAGGATGTGATCGAGGGGAGATCAGCTCTGAGCTGCTGTGAGCTCTGAACTGCTGCTCAAAGCCTTTGCCTTCCTTCACACACTTCTGACAAGAACTTCATTTCACGTTTTATTCTTCATGTCTGTTCTGGTTCGTGCTCTGTCATCAGAATGGGGCCAGAACTGGCAGGGAGCAAGATCTGTGCTTTTGAGGGTCTTTCCCTGTGACCATTGATGTCAGCTTGTCTGAGATGGGAAGAAAGAGCTGATGGGAAAAGGCTCTTGGAGAGAAAAGCAGCTCTGCCTGGCAAAGCTGATTAACGCGTTTCTGTAATTACCACCCAGCTCTGGGTGACCCATTTAAAAACACCTTGTCTTTGTGTTGGGTGGGGAGTGGGGAACCCCTGGGCTGGGGGACAGGGAGGAGCCCCCAGGGGCTGTGTGTGCAGCAGACAGCCCCTGGATCACTGGAGAGGGAGGCAGTGCTTGGGGCGTGCAGAGGATGCTGCCTTAGGAGCTTCTTGCTGACACACACCGCCAGTCTTGTGCAAAACTTGGAGGTTAACAGAGGAATCTGTTGACATTTTTATTTCTATCCCTGCTCCTCTCTGAGGCAGAATGAGAGAAGCCTGAGATGCTTTGGTTTTTGCTCCTTTCCTGTGGAGATTAGCAAAGCATAAACCTTGGAATGATTGGCTTCCCTTCTCCCGACTCGTTGAGGTGTTTGTAATCAGAAAATTGCTTCATTAAGCAATTACTTTGCGATCAGAGGAGAACTGAAATTACTGAACAATTATTTAGTACTGAGGAGATGAAGTTCTTGCCCTGCAGGGCCCCAGCCTTGCAGCTCCTCCCTGGGACAGCCAGTGTGAGAATTTACCAGTCTGAACTCCTGCAGCCTAAACTGGGCTCCCAGTAAGACCCAAGTCTCTGCTCAAGAAACAAGAGGATGCAGAGCCTGAGGCTTTAAAGAGCACTTAAAAGGTTCTAGAGAAGGAATGGAGCTGAACTGACACTGATGCTTAGGAGTTAAGTGGTTTGACTAAGCAGGTTTGAAGGATGTGACCTGGGGTGTCCTCAAAATCCTGTTAGGGCACTTTGTGGTGTGACCCATCGAGCTGTCACCAGGCTGAAGGGTGCAGATCTGGCCTGTGAAAAGCAGATTTGAGTTCTTTCACCATTCCCCTTGTTTAAAAGTAGGCAATTATTTACACAGCCCTCTCAGAATGGTTGTTTGGGCAGAGAGGGAAGGATTTGTACCAAACACGGGAGGCTGGTGGGTGGAATTTCTGTGAACTTTGGCACAAACCTGCAGTGTGGAGCAGCTTGTAACTGCTGAGGAGCACACCTGTCTCCTGGATGTATTGTAGCAGCAGTCCAAGGTTGGTTGTCCTGATTTTTGTCTTCCCTGTCAACATCAGTTCTCATGAACAAACTGCTCGGAGGCGTTTTTTTGGAAGTGTTATTGGATCCCCAGCCTGCACAGTGAGGATTAGCTGCTTTGGAATTCATTTCACATTGGACTTGAAAGCAAGGTCAGAGACTCTGCAGAGGGAAGGTGAAGTCCCCGCTCTGCTGGCTGCAGGCAGGGGAGGGGATGTGCCACGCTCAGAGCTGGCTCCAGCCTCCGTCCTGTCCTGGCAGCAGCAGCTCCAGGAGCCTCGGGCTGCTCCAGGGGGAATTGGCACGGGGGAGATGGAGAGGGGTTGGAAATGCTCCCAAATACCTGCAGAGGACTTGCCTCAGACTGGCAAGAGTCTCCCTTTGGTTTAGTTTAATGTTCAAATTAAAGCATCATCTCGAAGTTACAGTTTGTCTTCAGTGTAGTTAGTATTTTTCAAGTTAGCAATGACTAATAATTTTGTCAGTGATGTTTTCTCCTGGCCTGTGTTAACCAGGTTAAGCTGCTGCCTGTAACGTCAATTTGGGATTTCCAGCACACTCCCTTGTACTTAAATATGCAGTTTTTATTATCTTGACCTAATCCTCATGAATTTGCATCAGGGTAATTTCATGTGCCCACAGCCTAAAATTAAAACACCTAAAAGGAGGTGGGGTTTTTTTTAATATAAAATAAGAAGCTTGGTGTCCGTGGATGTGGTTCAGAGTAATTTGTATTTGCATGACGTGTCCAAGCCGAGAGTTATTGTGGCCATATCAGCGTGGGCTTGAGGTGATTGGGTTTGGGATTGATGGGTAGTGGGGATGAACTGCAGGCACTTCACCCAGGGCTGAGTTATCTCTGAGCTTATCACACAACGGGCTCGGTGTGTCCCTGCTCCCTGGGCCCTGGCACTGTCCTGTCCTGGGCTGGGACAGCCCTGGCACTGCCCTGTCCTGAGCTGGGACAGCCCTGGCACTGTCCTGTCCTGAGCTGGGACAGCCCTGGCACTGCACTGTCCTGGGCTGGGACAGCCCTGTCCTGGGCTGGGACAGCCCTGGCACTGCTCTGTCCTGGGCTGGGACAGCCCTGTCCTGGGCTGGGACAGCCCTGGCACTGCCCTGTCCTGAGCTGGGACAGCCCTGTCCTGAGCTGGGACAGCCCTGGCACTGCCCTGTCCTGAGCTGGGACAGCCCTGTCCTGAGCTGGGACAGCCCTGGCACTGCCCTGTCCTGAGCTGGGACAGCCCTGGCACTGCTCTGTCCTGAGCTGGGACAGCCCTGGCACTGCCCTGTCCTGGGCTGGGACAGCCCTGTCCTGAGCTGGGACAGCCCTGGCACTGCCCTGTCCTGGGCTGGGACAGCCCTGTCCTGAGCTGGGACAGCCCTGGCACTGCTCTGTCCTGAGCTGGGACAGCCCTGGCACTGCCCTGTCCTGGCACTGCCCTGTCCTGTCCTGGCACTGCCCTGTCCTGAGCTGGGACAGCCCTGGCACTGCTCTGTCCTGAGCTGGGACAGCCCTGGCACTGCCCTGTCCTGAGCTGGGACAGCCCTGTCCTGAGCTGGGACAGCCCTGGCACTGCCCTGTCCTGGGCTGGGACAGCCCTGTCCTGAGCTGGGACAGCCCTGTCCTGGGCTGGGACAGCCCTGTCCTGGGCTGGGACAGCCCTGGCACTGTCCTGTCCTGAGCTGGGACAGCCCTGGCACTGCTCTGTCCTGGGCTGGCACTGCCCTGTCCTGGCACTGCCCTGCCCTGGGCTGGGATGTTTTTGTGGGACTGTGCAAACTCCAAGGTGTTCGTGTGCAGCTCTGAATTTGTCTGTCCTTTGATGTGCCTCCTCAGCCAGTGTAAATGCAGGATCCTAAATCTTCCTTTGATGCAAGAGAAACTGCTTTAGTCAGTATTAAAATGAAATCACGGTGAATTGCAGGCTCAGGTTATTAATCACCGTTCTGGATGAGGCAGAGAACAAAGTATTTTTGTTTGTGAGTGAAGTCTGTGGTTTTTCACTAGAACAGCTTTCCCCTCAGCAGGCCTGGAACCAGGCCAGCCTGGCATCACGTGGAGAGGTCTGTAGTAGTGGAGTTATGGAAAGGAAATGGGTGAGTCTAGGAGGAGGGGCAGTGAAATCCCCCCAGCCCTCTGCTGAGCCCTGCCCGTGTCAGGGGTGCCTGCAGTGCCTCTGGGTCAGGCACTCTCCCTGCCAGGCATGTGTAACAGATCCTCCTGGAGCTTCCCAGAGCCTTCCCTCCACGGGCAGGGCTGGGGATTCTCCCCCAGCTGCCTGTTTGATCAGCAGGACTTTGCTCCAGATCTGTGCTGAGATCTCGCTAAATGTCCTCTGGGAGCCCAAATGGCTTTGTATCAAAAAGATGCTTCCTCTCATCCCCTGGCTCTTTGATTTCTTTAGAAAACTCCACAAGATGAGGGTTTAATTTGAAAAGTCTGGCTTCTCATTAGAGATGCTGAGTGGGCTCTTCCCCAAAGTGTTTGTTCATGGTTGTGTTTGTTTATTATTATTCCACCAACGTGCCCAGCACAGAGCTTAGCCTGGATTTCCTCTGGATTTCCTTTAGAAACTGATGTCATTCTGCCTGCTCTCCCCTTTCCTGATACCCAGGTGATTTCAGAGGGATTTTACCATCTACAGGTGATGCTCAGTAATTCAATACTTGAGATAATTCAGTTCTCTTTGGTTCATGGGGGAGTGGGAGCTGAGGGGTCTCACTGTGCCACCCACGGTGGGTGGGGATGGCTGCAGCAGCTCTGGGCTTCTCATCTTGCTGCAATTGTCCCATCCTATCTTGGATTTTTCTCTTTTTTTTTTTTTTTTTTTTTTCCATGTTCCTGTTTGTTGCTTAGATGCTCCAACGTGTTCAGGAGATTTAAAAAGTGAAATATAATGGTGCTGCTTTGCTGTGTGCACCACATGTTCATCCTGGCTGAGTTTTTGACATATATGTGCCTGTTTTATGTGTCTGAGCCCCACTTTGTTCCAGACACTCTCAGGAACACGTTGCATCAAAAACTGGCAGCTGCCTCATATAAAGTGGAATATGGATGAGTTCCATTTTTTGCTCCTCACTCAAAACTTCATCCAGGGTTTTTAGTGTTCCTCTTTAACAGGTCTTCAAGCATCTGAGAGCATCTCTGTCTGGGGTGGGTTTGTCCTTTGCCTGTGAGGTGTTTGCCTCAGGGTGGCTGAACCACACGTGGATCCGTGCTGTGGATCCGGGGTGGATCCCTGGGCAGCAGGGTGCCTTTGTGCCCACAGCCAGGAGAGCTGCTGGGGGACCTGCCCACCCCTGCCCTGCAAGCTGCTGCTGCCATTCCTCTTGGCTTTTAGTCACTTCCTTCTTTCTAAGGCTTCTTAGAGTTGGGTTTTTCCAACTTGGGCATTGCTCCAAAACCCCCTCTCTTGGAATAATTAGCTTGCTTTGATTCCTTTTAATTAAATCATGTGAAGTAGGCTGGCTGTGTGCATGGCAAAGTCACAGGTTTAACGTCTTCTCTGCATTTGGAACCTGGGATGCAGATCTGCTCCAAGTGGCAGCTGCACCCTGGGCTTGGAATTTGGATCAGGGAAGAGCATTGCTGAGGGTAAGGGAGAGCAGCACCTGCTGCATCTCCGAGTTTGGGATCCACCCCAGAGGCTGTGCCACGGTCCAGGGTGCGCAGGGGATGGACTCTGCACTGGGATAACGGGGCTGGGACTGGTTCCTCCAGGAAATCCCACCCAGCCCTGCTCTCTGAGGTTCCAGAGGGCAGGAAACGCTCCTGGGCACTTGCAGGGATGGGGCAGGGATGGGCACTTGGTGAGGGAACAGGGAAACCTCAAACCCTGCAGCTGGATTGCCTCCGTTTTATTTCTTTTACCCAGCACAGGCAGGGCCTTGTGTGTGCCATTTGCATTTGGGATTCTTTGTCACCAGGAAGCTGTGTAAAAAAACCCCAATCTCCAGCCAAATAAAGCTTTTACATCTCATTATGGATTCTGGGTAGGAGCATCCTTCTTCTGCAGGGAGGTGTAAAAGGCAGCTTCAGTATAGAATCCTGAATGTTGGAGTAGTTTCTTGTGTGGATAAATTTGGAACACATTCAGTAAGGTATCTTAGGGATAAAAGGGGAGTGACTTCGGGGTTTGTTCTGCTGAATGAGAAGAGGGTGATGCTGTGAGGAGCAGAGGCTCTGGATGCCAGCACAGACATTTGTCATACATTTTTCATACACTTTGCATCTTTGGGGGTTTGGTGTGGGATCACCCACACGCTGTGGTCTGAGCCTTGGGGAGTGCTCCTGGAACAAACACTGAGGTCTTGGGGCTGCAGGGGAGTGAAAGAGGAACACTTGAATTTTATAGCTTTGATGAGAAAATGGGTTTATCCTCGTATTTTCTTAAGGGGAAAAGATCCATCCCCGTGCTGGAAGAGCCCTGGTGCTCCTGCAGAGCCTCTTGCCTGCTGGGCTGGGCAGTGCCCCTGGTGATGGGAACCTGGCCTGCCTTCCAGAACTTCCCGCTGCCCCTGAGAGCTGAGCGGCATCAGCAGCTTCAGTCGCCTCTCGTGTCACCTCTGGCACTCTGCACCCCTCCCTCTTCTCGGGAGCTGAGTTTCCTGGGCTCAGCAGCTGGCAGGGTGAGCAGGGCTGAGTTTGGGAGGTGCTGACCAGCCAGTCCTGGTGTCTCAGGTGACAGCAGAGCCCTTTGGCACAGCCACGGAGCTGCTGCAGCCCCGGCTCCTCGGGAAAGGCGCTCTGCCTGCAGCTCCTTCTCAGTCTCACACATGTGTCTTGGCCCCATTAAAAATGAAAGGAAAACCTGTAATTAGTGAGGTTTCCAAGGCAGAGCCGTTAATTTAAGCTCAGAATCCAGAGGACTGTGGGAATTTCTGCAGCCAGTGCATGCTGACGTTCCAGTGGGGTAGGAGCTGATGAGCCCTCTGAAGGGGTTTTTCCTCTCTGGGCAGACTGGAGTTGGAGAGGTCTCTGCTGTGCCCTGCCAGGCAGTGAGCACCTGGCTGCTTTATTTCTCCTTTGAAAGAAGTAAATCCCTTGTGAAACGAAGGGGCAGTGGTTTGGGAGGTGGTTCTCTGGGGATGTCAGGGGACGATCAGCACCGGGCTCTGGAGTGACAATGTCTCACTTCCCATTTCAGCATTAAACGTGGCTAATGTCCACAGAAAACCACTTACTGCTACCCCCAAACTGGTTTCTTTTCCTGGTTTGGGTGCCAGAACTCCTTTCTGTTGAGACTCCTCCTATTTCCTGCAAATTTGCCAATGCAGTGTTTTATCAGTCCTGAAGCTTCAACAGTGAAAGGTGAAATCTTTTAAGAGATTTCCTAACTGCCACCAGTTAACAGGGCCAAGGTTGGATAAACCAGTGAGCGTTTCACACAGCCGTGGCAGTAAACAAGCAAAGCTTTTAACTCTGCCTGTGTGAGCAGAATAATGAGAATCTCCTGGACCAGGGCACCACGTCATTGCTTGTGACAGGAGCTTTCCAGTGAGGCAGAGGTGATGAGGAGCTCCCATCCCCACAGAGGAGCAGCTGCCATCCCCCTCAGGGCGCGGGGACGGCTCTGCTGCTCCGGATGCAGCGTCCAGCTGAAGGCTGGGGTGTCCTGTCTCCATCAGGCTCCTTGCCAAGGGCCAGGAAATGTCTGTCAGCTGCGCCTGAGGGAGGCAGGAGGGCAGCAGCACTCAGGAGCTGGGCAGTGGCTGATAAAAACACGGGAAAACGACCCAAACCCTGGGGTGGCTGTGCTATTGCTACCAAGAGGAGCTGCTGAGGTTAAACCCCACAGAGCTCTCGGTGTTGGTTGGGCTCCGTTGCCTTTTGCACTCATTAGTGCTGGAAAGCTCCTGCTGGGAGCTGGAGGGGGAGGAATCAGCACCTTGACAGGGAAGGTGGAGGAATAACCATGGGAGGAAAGAAAAATGACAAAAAACCCAAAAAAGGCACTGCCTGGGCTGGTGTGTCACTCATGTACCTGGTCCTTGTCATGTCTGAACTCCCACCTGAGTCCTGAGCTGGCAGCAGGGCTCAGACTGTGCTCACTCACAGGCTCCCTCCCCTCCTTTCCCTTTCCCTTCCCCTTCCCCTCGTGTTTCTCCAGGCCCAAATGATCTGTTTGCAGTTTGGAAATTGAGATCTACAGACTTGAGTTGGAGAGCCTGAATCCACACCTCCATTAACAGCGAGCTGTGTTTAATATTGATGCTCCGGGGACGTGAGAAGGGATGGAATGAGCCTGTTCTCCTGAGGAAATAAAAAAAATTAAAAAAAAAAAAAAGCTGAAATTCCCCAGCACTCAGGCTTGGGTGGCTGGTGAGGCTGCCAGCAGCCAGGCTGGGATTTAAGGGGCACATTTCTGCAAATCAGTGTCTTCATCACTACTGTGAGTGGAGAGAGGAGGAGGTGGGGGCTCTGTGGGAAGATTAATGCAGCCTCTTGGCTTTCCTGAGTGCTGAGGTTCCCAGAAAGGATGAGGGTGTCACATCACTGCTTCTTGCTTCATATTTTTCCTCCTTTTGCTTGCTTTTCTTGGGTGTTGCCGTTATTAAATGCCTCCATTCATTGTTCCCTCTCCCCTGCTGGCTGGAGACTGACTGTTAATTGAGCAGCTCTGTATCTGCTCTTCAGGCTTCTCAGACAAACAATTTAAGTCCTTCATCCTCTTTTACTGTGGCATTTTAACACTTTCTCATCTTTGGCTGTCACAGAGAAAAACCTAAAAAGCCCAAACTCCTGCAGCCTTGGTTTGGATTGTAAACACGCAGCTTTTGGAGAGGTGTGTTTTTCCTGCTCTTAAACCTGGGTCTTTATTTCTCTACATCAGACTGAAGGTTTTTGTTGTGATCCTGGGGTTTCAGTCTCTGCAGCTCTGGAGAAGAGATGAAGAGCCAGGCTTTTGTCTTTCAAAGGATGCTTGAAAGACTCTCTGTTATTATTTGGCCTTCCTTCAGAAAAATGCACTTTTGAGCGTGACAGACCTGCTCCTACCTGGGTGTCTTGAACTCAGCCAAGTTAAAAGGCATTTGAAGCTCTGGGGCTTTTGCCAGTTGGATTTTTCCTCCATCCTCCAGTGTGCTCTGAGTTCGGTGCTCGTGGGAGCGGGGTGTGCGCAGCCGCAGCTGGGGGAATGCATCCCCTTTTCCCAAGGGAAAGGGCACTTTCCAAGGGATCTCCATCACTTTTACCCCCTTTTACCCAATGTGAATGTCACATTCCTGGGCCTTTTGTGGCCTTTTGTCTGGAGAATGAAGAGGAAAAATGGTATAGATAGACACCAAAGTTTAAGCTTTCGTATTTTCCATGTTTTGCATTGGTGTGTAACTCTGAATTTCACATAGAGTGTGAGCAAGTTCTCCTCACAGTTTAGACAGAACAATCCTTCTCCAGCCCCAGAACCAAGGACACCGCTGCAGCTTCAGGCCCAGACAGTGCGAACAGCAGCGAATTGAGGGGGGCAAACAGGGAGGGTGGGACTGCATCACCTGAGCTGTCATTGGACAATTAACCCCAACATGGGAATGGACCCAAAGTGTGAAAACTCCTGACCCAGCGTCCGCCTTGGGCAGAGCCTCGGCTGGGTGTCGATGTCGCCTTGTGCTGCCCCAGGTGGATCCCGTGAAGGGCTTTTAATAAATCCCTGCTTTATTCCTTCAGCGCTGCGCAGCCTCTGCTCCGGGTGCCCTCTCCTCACCCAGGGCAGGAGCTCCTGTGCCCGCTGCTGTGCCCAGTGACCCTGTCCCTGCTGTGTCCCAGGCCAGGTACAAGCAGAGCCTGGACCCCACGGTGGACGAGGTGAAGAAGCTGTGCACGTCGCTGCGGCGCAACGCCAAGGAGGAGCGCGTGCTGTTCCACTACAACGGGCACGGCGTGCCCCGGCCCACGGTCAACGGCGAGATCTGGGTCTTCAACAAGGTGGGTGTGGGTCAGCACAGCCCTGCAGGGCGCTGCAGCCTTCTGCTGCCTTTGTGTCCTGGAGTCACGGCCTGCTCCGGGCTGGAGGGACCCTCCAGCCCGCCCGGTGCCACCCCTGCCACGGCAGGGACACCTCCACTGTCCCAGGCTGCTCCAAACCCTGCCCAGCCTCACCTTGGGCACTGCCAGGGATCCAGGGGCAGCCACAGCTGCTCTGGGCACCCTGTGCCAGGGGCTCTCCACCCTCACTGAGAGGGATCTCTTCCCAAAATGTGCCCTGGGTTTCCCCTCTCTCAGTCTGAAGCCATTGTCTCCTCCCCTCCCAGGTTTAGGATATGTTCCCAGGTGTTTTGGTTCCCTGCTTGCTTTCTCTGTGTTCTTGAGGCTCTGTGGCCACACAGGCTGTCCCTGCCCTGGGGGCACGAGGGGCTTCTCTTCAGTGCACTGTAGCCATAAATTACTGGCATAGGGATGGCAGGGGAGCGTGGAAACTCGGAATTGTTCTGCTCTGACTCACTGTGCAGTGTGGACGTACCAAGAGAGCATCAAGACAGTCCCTGGGAACTGGTTCATTTGGCATTTTCTGGCCTTTTGCCACGTGTTGAGGCTGCAGTAACATTTTTCATGTGTTCATTGTGAGTGCTGTTCTATCACTGAGGAGTAAAGTTCCAGTTTAGCTGCTGTTTCCTGAGCAAATCTCAACGTGGCTTTGAAAGGAGGAAAATCAACGTGCCCCAGCTTCAGGCATGTTCATTCTGACGTTTTGAGGAGCTTCTCTGCAAACTTGAAATCCCTCTGAGCTGTTTGCTAAACAACTGGGGTGAAATCTGCTCACAGGCAGTTTCCAGTTGAGCTGTTGTTGTGTCATTCCCAGGAAGAGGCACGGAGGGCTGGTGGGAGCGGTGGTGGAGCAGGGATTTCTCCTCCCTGGGAGCAAACCTGGCTTTGGATGTGTCCAGCAGCAGCATCAAAGCTGTACCCTGAGCAGCTGCGCTGCAGAGCTCTGCTTTAGCACCCCTCCTTGCTTCAAACTGCCTCATTTGCATCTCATTAGCAAATGGGATGTTTAATGTGACCCCCACAGTAGAGCTGGAACATAAAATTCTTCTGCTTGGAAATACCACAAATATTAATCAGAGCTATAACCCGATCTTAGCTGGAGCAAGACACACTGGAAGTGTAAAGGTAGAACAATGCCTGCCCATAAAATGTTGCTGATGAGATGTGTCAGAGCAGGGTTTTTATGTGGAACTTCCTGGGTTGGAATGTGCTTCACGTGACCCTAAGAAAGGCTGTGCTGAGGACGGGCTCTTTGTGCCTCCTCCCACCCCGCGGTGATTTGCAGAGCTCCAGCTCCCTAAAACTTGGGCTTTTATCAACAGTTTTCCCTTTTCATTTCAGTGAAACAGCCCCAGCTGTTATAGACGTGCAGAGCTGGGTTTGGAAGTGCCTCAGCCCTCCCTGCCTTACGTAACACACGGTTTATGATACCTCCTGTCTTTATCGACGCTGATACGTGCCCTTGAAAATTGGATTTTTGTAAAAAGTTTACTGGTTTTATTACAGCTATTTAAAGTCTCTTGAATTTAAATGAGAGTTATGATCCCATCCATCATCCTGCTGATGTTAATAGGAACATCACAGCTTTTCCTGAGGATTTTGGGCTGAGCTGAGGGTTGGAGGAACACCAGGTTGCCCTCTGCCTGCAGCCGAGAAGGATCCTGCTGGCAGCCACTGGGTATTCGGTGGTGGCTCTTTGCAGGCAGGAATCTGTGGTTTGTATTTTCAGCTCCCTTGGTTCAGGATGGGCTCCTCAGAGCTGGCTTTAAATGGCTGATTTTAATCCTCTTGCCTCCAGTTATTTGGGGGCGTTCGTTAAGATGGAAGACAAGGAACAAGATCCTTCTTATTTACAGAAAGGGAACTGTGGGCACTCCACTCTGTTGAAGGCAGCTTTGTTGGTTTTAATTTTAATGGATAATTTGGAAAGTTGCACAGAAGCTAAAGCTGTAATAAAATTATGAAGCATCTCGTTAGGCTCAGGCGGGGTAGCGCTGATGGGCTGCAGGGGCTTAATTATCCATCCTGATTTATTGATGGGGTTTTCAGTTTAACATGTTTGATGTTAAATTAAAGACAGCTGGTTTGCATCCTTTATCAGTGTTGCAGAAATTTGGGATAAAATTGGACTATTAAATGCTGTTTGGAGTTGTTAGCACATATCAGAGCTCTAAATATCTGATACTGAAAACTCTTGGCGAAGTTTTGGGCTTTTTTTTTTGAGTTGGATGTTTCAAATAACGCCACGACGAAATCTGCTTGTCGCTTGTGTTGACTTGGGTTCTCATCCTCGTTACTGGGGATGTGTCCTCACTGAGATTTGTGTCCACTGATCTGTTCAATCCAGGTTTTGTTTTGGGCTCTCAGAGTTTCCTGGCTGCGTTTCCTGACCTCTCCCAGGTGGGGTTCTGTTGTTTCCGTGCCCCGTGGTGACTGGGGTGGTGCTTTTGGTGCTTTTCTCCTGCAGAACTACACCCAGTACATCCCCCTGTCCATCTACGACCTGCAGACGTGGATGGGGAGCCCTTCCATCTTCGTCTACGACTGCTCCAACGCCGGCCTCATTGTCAAGTCCTTCAAGCAGTTTGCACTACAGAGAGAGCAGGAGCTGGAGGTGAGAGCTCAGGGCTCAGCCGGGCTTTACTGAGCACAAGTGGGGTTTAGGCTCCCCTTGCTGTGCACGCTCAAAAACGTGGTTAAAACCGTGTTGGAAGGCGAATTAATTTGCAGATAACTTTGCCGCTCTGATCTTTCTGGTTCGGTTTGCTCTCCCATTAAACCTGGAATGATTTTTTAATACAAGCACTAATTAAATGTTAATGTTAATAGAATCAGTTTGGGCCCTAATGGTCTTTTCTGCCGAGATGAATGCTGAGGTGAGCAAGGCATCGTTATTTTGGTTGCAGAACTCTGGTGTCTGGGGCTGGGTTTCGATGCAGTTGTGGTTTTGTGCTCTTCAAGAGAATGCGAAAATGTGAGCCAACAAAAACCTGATCCACACAGGGATTGTCCTGCTGGCTCCAGCTCTGCAGAGGGTGGAATGTGTTCCCAACGAGAAGCTGTCTTTGGTTGCAAATGGAATTAGTAATAAATTTATTGAAGCAAAAATCTAACGTGCGGAGTGGAAGGGAAGAAGTCGGAGTGTTGTGTGCCGCCTCCCCCCTGCTGCCTGGGGCTCACAGGGAAAGGAATTCTTACACTTCCAGGACGCTGCATTAGAAACCCCAGAACTTCAAGGAAGGAATATTAATTAATCAGGCAACCGAGTGTCACAAATACAGCCTCCAAACAGAGGTTAAGTGTCCCTGCCTGTCAGTCCTTTCCTTTGGAATTCCAGTTTTTGGGGATGCTTTTGTGGGGGCTCTTTGGCAGGTGGAAATTCTGTTGTACTGAAGAAGACAGCCTGGGATATGCAGATCATTTCATTATTCCTTCTCTTCCACAAAATCATTCCATATTTTGTAACAGTAAAAAACTTCCCGTAGTCTGTGGCTGAACATGAAACTGCCACATCAGGCAGGGATCAATAGAACTGGTGGCAGATCCCTTCTGAAGTCGGAGAAAGGTGGTCAGAATATCCTTTCCCTGTCAGCCTGGGACTTCCACTGAAATATTTTGGGGCCTTTCTCCTTTGTTTATACAACGCTGTCCTGAGCATTTTGGTTTTGGTTCCTCATTCTGTTCCCAAGCAGGTTGAACAGGTCTGACATCCCCTTCCCTTTCCCTGCTTTCTTCAGCAATTTCCTTTTCCCCTGGGCTCCAGAAGGACTCGAGGCTGCTGTGGCTGGGAGCAGCCCCAGGGCACCTCTGCTCTGAGGCAGATCCACTGCTCAGGGGGAGCAAAACCTCTGCAAGTCCAGCCAAGGGAGAAGGATGAGCACAAGCAATAGAGTCTTCATTTCAACAAACGTTCACTTCCATCTTCTCTGGGATTTTTCACCTCGTGGAGTATGTGGGGTTACATGGGACAGCTGCTCTAGCGTTGCTGCTCCTGCAGCACGGGTTAACGCTCCCACTCTGTTTGCTTATGGAAATACTTGCAGGGTTATGTGTCAGCTTTTCATTCTGCCCTTAGATTTCATTAACTCCTGGTGCCTGACTGAGGTTCCTGCTGGTGGGGAACAGGAAAAAAGCAGGGAGAGCAGAGCGCTCACGGCGTCATGAGAGCGTGGAGGGGAATTCATTTGGAAAATTATAAATTATCCATTTGTTCAAATTCATGAAAAGTGAAGCAAAGCTGCAACTGGTGCTCCAGAGGGGCTGCCAGAGTGATCAAGATAATTGTTCCCCATTTCCCTGCAAAGGAGATCAGAGGAGTTTGCTTTTCCCTTAATCCGCCAGAGGGATTCTCACCTTCTGATTCCATATCTTGCCCTAATGAAAAAAATGCAAAACGTTGGAAAGAAACTTTGGTGGCTGGATTTTACTTTGTTTACCTGGCTCACAAAGGTGCTGGGGAGATTATTTATGTTTTCACTCCCTGAACTATTAGTCTCAAAGGTCGCATTCTCAGCCAAGATCTTAAATAGCAGAATCCCCGTGCTTTTGGAAAACGGGAATGTTGGTCTTTAGGGCATTTCTACTTTGTAGACTCAGGTTTGGTCTGCAGGGCATTTCTAGGCTGACTCCGGACTTAGCAGTTGAGTGCTGTTAATTAGATGTGATCTAAAGCTGTGCTGCCATAGTCACCCAGAGCTCCTGGGCCGTTTCCTGACCTTCCCCCCGGGGAATTCCCTTGTTCTCCGCAGGTGGCTGCCATTAACCCCAACCACCCCCTTGCCCAGATGCCTCTGCCCCCCTCCATGAAGAACTGCATCCAGCTGGCAGCCTGTGAGGCCAACGAGCTGCTGCCCATGATCCCAGACCTGCCTGCCGACCTCTTCACCTCCTGCCTCACCACCCCCATCAAGATCGCGCTGCGCTGGTGAGTGAGAGCCCCCAGCGCCCTGCCCGGGGCACAGCCAGGCTTTGGGGTCCCCAGATCTGCTCCTGCCCCCAGCGCCCTGCCCGGGGCACAGCCAGGCTTTGGGGTCCCCAGATCTGCTCCTGCCCCCAGCGCCCTGCCCGGGGCACAGCCAGGCTTTGGGGTCCCCAG
>JAIXNV010000370.1:0-33072 GCA_020917445.1 Riparia riparia
CATCCCCTCGAGATTTGGGTTCCTTTTCTCCTGGGTTACAGGTCAGGGTAGTCCACACAGTCGATTAATATCACGCTCGCGGCAGGTTATTTTCACTGTGTCGCTTTATTTGAAGTGGCTTATCTAAATCTATTTTAATTCTAAAGGCTGTGGTGAAGGCAGTGAGATTGGCAATAAAATTGTCCAGGTAATGGTGTCCTTCAGGCTTCTCTTTGCAAGCTGAACCTCTTGCACATTCTGTAAATGCTGTGCTTGGTTCTGTAACAGGCCGTGATTACGGGCACACGGGGGTCTGTGTAAAGCTCTCTAACCGCGGTTCAGGCCTTTTTCCAATTGTTTCAGACAGGAACTGTTCAATGTACACCTGCATGGTGGGTGTGCTCCGTGTGTGCTTGATTCTTGGCTTGTTAAGCTCTGTTCTGCAGTGTCGCCACCAGGAACTGTAGTGGCAGGACAAGGGGGAATGGCTTTGAACTGAAGGAGGGCAGGTGTGGATTGGATATTGGGAGGAATTCTTCCCCGTGAGGGTGGGGAGGCCCTGGAGCAGGGTGTCCAGAGGAGCTGTGGCCGCCCCATCCCTGGAAATGTCCAAGGCCAGGCTGCATGGGGCTCTGAGCAACCTGGGACAGTGGAAAGTGTTCCTGCCCGTGGCAGGGGGGTGGAATGAGAAGAGCTTTAAGGTCCTTGAAACCTAAACTATTCTGATTCTAGAGTTAAATCTGGAATTGTCAGCATCCCTCGGGATTGATCTATGACTTCTGTTTCTCTTGCTCCTGAAATTTGCAGGGCAACAGTTGTAGCGAGGCTGTGTTCAAGTATCTTTATGAAAGTTTAACTGAAAAACGTAAATAATCCCTGTTTAAAATGCACTTGGACTAGCTTCATTTCGTGTTTATGACATAGTATCCTGTCTTCATATATAGGTAATATATGTTATGTATATATGAAGTAATTTCTCCATATATGTATAAATTGTATTGGGAGGGAAAACTCATTTGTTCTGTCTCATCTGCAAAAGCTGTGAGAGACTTTTATATATATATATATGTTATTATTATTTAAGATTTCAACAGTTTTGTCACTCGGACCAACACGTGTGGCGAGCTGCGTTCTGCTCACGTGGGACAGAAGGTGACCCTGTATGGATGGGTTCAATATCAAAGGTAAGGGCAAACCATGGTGAAAATGGAGATGATTATTTGCCAGATCCAGTTTAAGCTGTGTTTCATCCAGCATTGCTCTCCAATGATGGTCTGCATGGGTTTTTTGATTTTAGGAGGTCCTGAGCATCTCATCTTTGAGCAATTGTGGATGGAGACCCAGGAAAAGGAGTTGGGATTATTGCAATGTGATCGTGGTGATCTTGTTTTTAAGGACACCAGAGCATGTCCCATTGGGCAGTTTTTTGATGGATAAAGCACAGTGGCAGCTGTCCCTGCTGCAACTTGAAGAAACCAAGATTTATGGTTCTGGCTCTGGCAGTGTGGATTGTTCATGTGGAACTTTTTATGGGACAAGTGTTCCCCGTCTTGGCTTATGATTGGATTTTGTTGTTGTTGTTTTTATTCCACATGAACTTTAGTTTTATTGCTCATTTAATTGTTTTTAGCTGAGTGTGGTTTCCCAGCGGGAAAATTCACGTGTCCAGAATCCCTGCTCTGCGTGCATGAAAGCTCAAATTAAAATCCTGCCTCTCCTGGTTATTTGCACGTTGTCTGAGGCTGGTCACAATGTAAAATAAATTGTTCGGGTTAGGTTCAGGTATGGAAAAAATGTCTATGATTCATTACTTGGAAGTGCTTTGGGATGAGTTGCAGAGTAGTGAAAGTGTAGCCAGTTGCCATAGGCTTTAAAAAGTAGAAAATACTAAATTTGTGAAAATAATGTTCTTCCTTTTTTGCTTTTCATGGATCAGACAAGGCCTGTTTCTGGTGTTGAGGGATTTCCAGGGACTGACCCAGGTCATCATTCCTCAGGATGAGGTAAGTGCTGCCAAAATGTGAGTCTGTGTTTTTATTTTTCCTTTGGTAGCTCGGCTGCAGCAGCCACAGGGAGAAGGAAGGGCTTTGTCAAACTGAGTGCTCTGACTCACAAGTAGATTGAAGTGTGGTGAGTGCCCTGCCCTGACACTGCAACAGAAACACCAGTGCTGTTTGCCCTGCCTTAAGAGCGATTTCGGGTTGAGGTGCTTGGCCACGGTGCCTTTGTCCTGTTCTTTGAATTTCTGTGAGGCCCTGTCCTCTCTCTCCCTGCAGGCACATTCCCACGTCAAGGAGCTCCTGTCCAACGCCCCGCTGGAGTCTGTGGTGCGAGTGACTGGGACAGTGTCCCCTCGGCCCCTGGGGCAGGAGAATCCGGTGAGGATGGGCTGTGGGGGGCTCTCAGGGCTTTTATTCCTTGAAGGAAACAACCCTGGATGGTGGGATCACGGTGGGCTTTGTGTCTGAGCATCTCCACGGGCTCTGGTTGTGTGACAGCCCATCCTCACATAGTGTGAGGTGAAATAAGTGCTGTGTCAGATAACAGCAGCATCTCAAAGCACAACACGGGCACCCGCAAATTAAACTGCATCCCAGTCCTTTGCAAGGATAGTGCTAGCTTTTTCCAGGCTTTCAAAGTGTGGTGAGAATTTCTTTTGCTTGAAAATAAATATTGTCATTTCGAGTTCCACGGCATGTGGTGACTTGTTTATTGATTTCGCTGGTCTCCTTGCGTAGGGAACAGAGGTTGAATAATTTTTTAATGTTCTGCATTCCTCAGCTGTCATTGTAATCAGCTGTAGATTGATCTTTCAGGATCATACATATAACTGGCAGGTCTAAAAAGAGGACTGTATTTATGATCATAACTCTATTTTGCTCCATCTTGTAGAAGTCCACTTAAAATCCAGGCTTCAAGCAAAGCCTTTATTTCTTTTATTCATTTCTCATTTTGGGGGAAGGTCGTGTGTCCTTTCCCCTGGTAAGTAGCAAGACTTCTGCAGGATCAAGTGAACTTTGCTGTGCCTCAGTGCTACGTGAGGGGAGCTGCCTGCCCTCCCTCGGGACAGAGTCAAAAGACCAGTTCTGAGAACTGGTGTTTAGAATTGGAAGCTCTGAGAAGTTCCTCATAATTTGCCTTTTTTGACTCGTATGAGGGGCTGCTGCTGCTGCTCATGCTCACTGAAACCTACACTGTGTGGTTTTGCTGTGGCTGATGTGTTTAGAGATCGGTATGGTACTGGGAAAGAAGATGCCATCTTTGGTGAGGTGACTTGTGTTTCCCTGAACTGAAGGGAAATCTGGGAGAAATCTGTCCTTGGGAGAAGCTCTCTGACTTACACACTGTGTTAGAAAGCAGGGAGGGTAATCACATTGCTTCTTTTTTTCCCTTTTCCCCCATCTGTGAATTACCTTTGTCCAACTGGTTTCAGTTTAATTTTTTTCTTGCCTTTTTGTTCTAGAAAATGCCAACAGGGGATATCGAAGTGAAGGCAGAGACTGCAGAGATCCTAAACTCCTGCAAGAAGCTGCCTTTTGAAATCAAGGATTTTATCAAGGTGTCTGTGTTTTGTTCTTTTTCTTACCAAAGTGGGGGCTTTTCATTGAGTTAGGGATTTGCCCAGGGTGTTGGCAAAACATCTGAGTGCTGAGTCTGGTTCTCCCCATTTCATTCTGGAGGAATGATGGCATTTGAAACAAGGGTGCTGATTGTTTTCTGGGAGGATTTATTTCCAACTAGAACTAAGCAGAAAACAGGGTTTGAATGATCCATATTTCTGGAAGAACTGATGGTAAAGGAAAGAATGAAAGAAATGGGGCTGTGCTGGGTTTTTTGAGTGTGAAGTGAGGCTGTTTTATTTGACTAATGGAATCACAGAATGATTTGGGTCGGAAGGAACCTTAAAGATCATCTTGTTCCAACCCCCCTGCCCCGCTGCACCAGGTTGCTCATGCAGCTTGGCCCTGAACACTTCCAGGGACAGGGCAGCCACAACTTTTGTGGACTTTTGTACTTTTGTTTCAAGTGATTGCCATATTTGCCTAGCTTGTGGGTAACAGGTGCATTGTGGCAAGCGAGCACCATCCCTTTTCTGCCTCTCCCTTTTTCCCTGTGGCTCTGGGAGCACCTTCACTGGACGTGCAATTTGAATTTTGTCTCTTATCCCTGATTCTCTCTCCTCCCCAGAAGTCGGAGGCCCTGCGGATGCAGTATCGGTACCTGGACCTGCGCAGCTTCCAGCTGCAGTCCAACCTGCGCCTGAGGTCTCGCCTGGTGATGAGGATGCGCGAGTATCTCTGCAATCTCCACGGTGAGGGAGCTGCCTGCGACCTTTTCAGCTCTCCCTGCTGCTTTTTCCTAGTGCTGGCAGAGATTCCTAACCAACTTGCTGCTCCAAACTGGTCCCACTTAGTAAGGACATGTCTGCTTGTGGTGGGGTCTTTAGTGGGATGTTGTCAGGTCTGAAGAGCAACGTGTGTTGCAATCTCTTGGCATGCTGCAAGCCAGTTGTTTCAGATTAGCTGTTTCCAACGAGAAAAGACTCTCTGCAGGTGGTTTCCCTTTTTTGGTCACCCAGTTGAGGCATGTCAGAGGGGTAGATTTTGCTTAAGGTTTTTGCTTCTCTTAAACAGGAAGTGCTTTTTGGAAAATCAGTGCCTGGTTCAGAATAGATAGAGAATTAACACATTTTCAGCCTGTTTGGAGTCCCCTGTCATCAACAGTTCTGGCAGGTCATCAGAGCTCCAAGCCTTTAGATCTGTCATTACAGGAATAATTATTAGAAGTAGTAAAGTGTGTTGGTTTTGGAGAGGCTCCATGGTGTGGTAGATGACCTATTTTGCTGACTAACCCTACTCTAGCCTACTCTGTCGTGTTAGGTCTCCCTCCTCTCAGCATATTCTGTGTTTGTTCCCCAGGGTTCGTGGATGTAGAAACTCCAACTCTGTTTAAAAGAACCCCAGGGGTACGTATGTGACGCTTTTTGGCCTCCTGCAGCTGCACAGGCAGGGCTGAATCACTTCCAGTTGCCACTCAGCCTTCATTGCTTTTCCCCTGTTAAATTACAGCTCGTGGAACTTGTGATATCATCCACAGTTCCTTTTAAAAGTAGAGGGAGAGAAAGGGGAGAGGTGATAACTTCTGTCCTAGCTTTGAACCTTCAAAAGAAATAAGCTTCTTGCCTTGTAGAGCACATGTTGAATGCAAGTCTGTCCTGGGATTATAAACCCAAAACACTTCAAAGCACTGTCTTTTCAGCATTTATCTCTTAGCCAGTAGGTTATTGTAGAGGTCATACTCAAGTGAATTTAATTCCTGATCTTATATTCCTTTCTTTCACTTCAAAAATAGAGAGAAGAGTGCTGTAGCTGAGGAATTGTTGATGCAGCTAACCTAGAGTTCTTGCATTTAACCCCCAGTCTTGGATGGTCTGTTATGCATTAGTATCTCAGAGAAGAAGGCAGAGAATTCTTCTTTGGGAAATTTTGGACCAAGTTGGTTAACAAAAGTTAAAAGTGATGTACAAACAGCCATTTCCTCACAAGTGGGATTTCATAATGGGGAAAATAGGTCCTTTCCTCTCACACTTCCAGTTTGTTTGCTCTGTCAGGAATTGGGGCCACTTACTTGCTGAACTCTGTAAATTTCCTTTCCAATGTCAGGGAGCCAAAGAATTCCTTGTGCCCTCGAGGGAAGCAGGCAAGTTCTACTCTCTGCCACAGAGCCCTCAGCAGTTCAAGCAGCTCCTCATGGTTGGAGGCCTGGACAGGTAAGGGTTTCTTGGACTCCTGTTCTCTCCATGTCCTGTCTAGGGTTTGATTGGTTTAGCTGTGAAGCTTTAGAAACTTCCCTCAAAAAATCTTACTGCCAAGGATTTGTGTCTGGAAGAGGGATCCTTAAATACCTGGGACTTCATAGTCAGATGAAGTATATCCTTCTGGAAAGCTAAAATCTTTACTGCTGTTAAACTCAAACCTGATCTGAAGCAGAGCCTGCCCGAAGTGCAGAAAATCTAATGTGTGATAAAAGCTGCTCCAGGGGTAACCTACAGAACTACTTGAGGTGAGGCTGGGCAGCTGAGCATGACTGAATCAAAAACATGTCAGGGTGCCCAAGTGCAAAGATTTTAATTGGGCTTGCTTCTCCAAATCAAATGGATGGACAGGGAGACAGACAATTGTTCACAGGGTGAACTGCAGGCCAGGTCTTGTCTGAGAGTTTTGCACGGCTGTTAGAAGAGTCCTGGAGTGGGGTGGAAGGTGGAATAAAGAGTTGAGTGTGCTGCCCTTGGGGGACAGCTCACCTGGCAGTCTCCATGTGCCTCTGGAAAATACGGCTGAGATGGATACAGCTGCTGATAGAGTTGCCTTCACTCAAAATTCCATTCTTTTGAAGGGATGGGAACAAAGATCATCTGCTGTGAGAACCCAGCACTCTCTCTCTGGTTTACTTCTTTTTTTTCCTTATCTTTTGTATGACCAATTCTATGACCACAGTGCAGTTCAGGATACTTCCAAATGTTCTCTAAACCAAAGTGTCACTGCAGGTACTTCCAGGTCGCTCGCTGCTACCGCGATGAGGGCTCACGGCCTGACAGGCAGCCGGAATTCACCCAGGTAACCAGCCCGTGCTGCCTTGCTCCTCAAGCCAAGTGTCTCATGGCTGTTCTCCCTTCTGGAGCCTTAGTCTGTGCTAGTCATGTGCTGCCTGGGGGGTACAGAGTTGTTTGGTGTGTGTTTCATGGACACAGCCCTTGGAAATTGCTGTGGGATGACTCCGTGATTCCTGTCCTTGGCTGTCTGCAGTGCCCCAGGTGCAGATATGGGAACTGCAGCAGTGATTTTACTTTGATGATACAATCTCCTCCTGTCCTGCTAGGTCAGACATCCCATCCCTCCACCTTGATATCCCAGGCTGAGTTAGCCCAGTTCTCTCAAAGCTGCTTCTCCTGTCCTTGTCATTGTGTCCTTGTCATCGTGTCCTTGTCATGTTACCTCATTCAGTCTCTGAGGAGGCTCTTGCCTGAGTCATCAGCCTGGAGGTGATCCTAAGCACATTCCCAGCCTAATGCAGTCATGCTGTGATGTCATTTCACATATTGTTTCTTGTTTTGCTGGCTTTGAACTCGCAAGTAAGTGTGCAAGCACAACCTGTAGCTAATGTGGAATTCCCCCCCTTGTTCTGTTTTAAGATAGATATAGAGATGTCGTTTGTAGATCAAGCTGGGATCCAGAGGCTCATCGAGGGCCTCCTGCAGCATTCCTGGCCTGAGGAAAGAGGCTCCATTACGACTCCTTTCCCTTCCATGACATACGAGGAGGCACTGGCTGAGTATGGGACTGATAAACCAGACACTCGCTTTGGGATGAAGGTGAGGGTTTGCCCATTGGAAACTTGCAGCTTTTCCTTTCAGTCAGTGATTTAATAACCTTTGGATCATGGATATGTGGTTAGCTGGAGTTTTGAGTGCTGTAATTTAAGGTACCTGTCCTGTTGCTGCTGCTTTGTGCAGTCTGCTGAAGAAGAGAGGATTTGATCAGTTGACTGTGAAAAATGTATATTCTAATAAAACTTTATTTTAAAGGTGATGGTAGTGTTAGGGAGCAATGCATCTTGAGTGTTTCAGGAGCAAAAGCTCCTAAAAGGGAGTAGTGTTGAAGGTGTTAAGATACAGGTGTAGGAATTTTAGCTTTGTATTCCTACCAGCAGTGCTTTTTTCCTGTGCTCTCTCCTTTGTCAGATTGTGGATATCAGTGATGTTTTACGAAGATCAAACATTCGCTTTGTGCAGAATGCCCTCAGTTACGCACAGGGCTCCATCAGAGCCATTTGTATCCCTCAGGGAGTGGTAAGTGATGCTCTTACATCCTATTAATGCTTAATGTGGAATAAATAAAATGCCAGTTTGAACTCCTTTGTTTGTATGGAAATGTTCCTTGCTAATATCGGTGTTCTTAAGGGAACTTGGGATTGGTTGTAATCCATGTCAGGTTGGGCTGGTTGGTATTAGAATGATAAGGCAACAGGAAGAGTATTTTATCCTTAGGAAGAGGAGGAAAACAATAGAGCTGCAAGAGCCCATGAGGATAGGGAACCCTCTTGGGGTTTCACTTTGCTTTTTGTCACGTTTTTGATGTGCATCTCAATAATGAATTGTGCCTTGTGACAGGAGATTGAAACAGGGCTGAACATGGCACAGCTCTGGGATAGGCAGAGAAGGGCCAGGTGGTTGTGTCCTTCTCCTGTTTGCTTTAGCTGCATTTTTGGGTACAATTTGTGTCTTTAATGAGAGTGTCATGGACCAAAACCAAGGCTGACAGCAGATGTGGAAGACTTTTGGCACAGCCCTGCATTTTGGCAAGGAAACAGATTTAATTGTGGCTGTAGGCATCTTTGTAGCTTGGACGGTATGGAAAAAACAAATCCTCTAAATATTGAGTTTTATCTGAGGAACAGGGCTTTGTGGCCATGGATTCCCTTAGGATTCCTTTCATTTGGCACAAAGTGCCAGTTAGTGGCTTCCCATGAGAGGGCACAGAGGTGTTTATTTGAGCAACACAGAAGTGGCATCCAGACCCACCCTAAATACTGAAGTAGATGGGAAAAAAAAAATCAAGATCTTGGTGCAGGTCCTCATTTACTGCATGGCTTTGCATGCAAGAGTGAGCCCAGTTGTTTGTTCTTCCTCCAGTTTGAGCTCTGCATTCCCCATCCACAGTGTGGTGGTTTAACCTTGTTTCTGCAGGCTGGAGGCAGTGATCTGACCCTGCTGACCAGATACATTTATCTGTGAGAGGAGGGAAAAAAATGTAGATCTAGAGGGGTCTCTTCCTGAAAGGAGCCCTCTGAGCAGACACCCAGCCCAGTGCTAAGGACCCTGTCCTCTTCCACAGCCACTGTAAGAACTTGAACTAGAAGCAAAAGAATTGAGGAGTTTGGAGCCCGCTTAGTCAGTAGATTTGATAACTAGTCAAGTTTTCCAAGCTGATCTTTGCTTTGTCTTCTCTTGCTCTTTCCCCAGAGGTATCTTACAAATAAAGACTTGGAGTCATTGAAGGAGTCTGCAAAATCCCAGTTTAAGCAGGTGAGACAGAAACTCTTCTGAGGCTTTGGGAAGGGTGAGTGACACAGTGTGATAAAGGCAGTTTTTAATAGCTGAGAGTCAGAGCCTGAGCATGTGATGCTTCAAGGCGAGAGAGGGCAGCACCACACTGAACATACCCTTACCTTTCTCCAGGAAGTCATGGAAATTATCCGCAGACCTGATGGAACCTTGAAGTCTCTGCTTACTAAGTTCCTTGGTGAGAAGGAGAAGTCAGAGCTGATGCAAGCACTGAACATGCAGGAGGATGATGTGGTGCTGCTGGCAGCTGGAGAACACAAGCAAGTGGTAGGAGGCATTTCTTGGGTGGCTCTGTGAGTTGAATGTTGCTGATGATGGTTTTCATGTTATTTGACCTTAGTCTGATTCTTCTTATTATTAAAATAGGTCATCATCTTAAGTTTCTGTTTCTCTGGAACGGCAGCTATAGCAACAAGCAAATAAAGCATGAAATGTACCTATTACTTTCTATGGCCCCCAGCCAAATTCTGGGCAGGACTTGTAACTGAAATGAAGGCTGAAATATAAAAACCCCTGCAACAAATCAGTGCCTTCTTTTCTCTTAACTTCATTTTTAAAGCATCTAACAGATGGGAAAACGAGGTCAGCTGGGTAAATGTGTCTCCTGTAAGTGCATGACTTGTTAGCAGCAATGGTGGGAGATTCTATCCCTGCCCTTCTCCCTATTCTTGCCAGTAGATGCTGCCTTCCAAGCATTGTTTTATTATAAGGTGTCACACTTTGCTCAATAGCCAACGTTTTGTTGTATTCTCTTCTGTGCCTTCATTTCTCTGTCTTACAAAGTGTGGCTCTTACACGTACTCCCCAGTTAATCCATGTGTGTGGAGCTGGGGGTTAGTCTAAGAAAGTTCTGAAGATGAAATAGCTGGAAAAACATGGACTTTGAAGCTCCTTACTGTGGTCTCTGTCAAACCCTGCTGCTGCCTCAGCAGGAAGGTGATATATTTCAGGGCACGAGGCAAAAGTGTTCAAGGCAGGAACACATTCCAGCTGGTGCTGTCTGTGGTACTTCCTTTATGGAACACTCTTTCCCTGGTTGGTGTTTGAGTGACTTCCCTGATGGTGAAATCACCCTGTCTCGTCTCTCCCTTCTCTGTTGCAGTGCTCTGCATTAGGAGCCCTGCGGTTGTTGAGTGCCAGCCTCCTGGAGGCAGCTGGGCTGGCACTCCGTGATCCCACAGCCTTTCACTTCCTCTGGGTGGTGGATTTCCCCCTTTTCCTCCCCAAGGCTGAGAATCCCACTGAACTGGAATCTGCTCATCACCCCTTCACTGCCCCTCATCCTTCAGATGCCAGCCTCCTGTATTCTGATCCCACAAAGGTAAACAACTTCATGCCTGCCATGCTGGCTCTTTTACAGCTGCTCCCATGGAAAACCAGGCAAGCAGCAGCTGGGTTTAGTGTAAAAAGAGATGTTGTTTCATGGGACTGACTGCACAAGGAAGATGTAGATCAGTTGGAATGAGTCCAGAGGAGGCTGCTAAGATGATCAAAGGGTTGGAGCACTTCTGCTATGAGGAAAGGCTGAAGGAGCTGAGGTTCAGCCTGAGAAGAGAAGGCTCAGGAGCAACATTAGAGTCTTTTCCAATGCCTAAAGAGGCTACGAGAGAGCTGGAGAGGGACATTTTGCAGGAGCAAGCAGTGATAGGGCAAGGGGAAATGGTTTTAAACTGAAAGAGGGTAAACTTAGATTGATTGGCATTAGAAAATAATCTTCCCTGTGAGGCACTGATACAGGCTGCCCAGAGCAGCTGTGGCTGACCCATCCCAGGCAGTGTTCAAGGCCAGGCTGGACGGGGCTTGTGGCATCCTGGGATAGTGGAAGGTGTCCCCGCCCATGGCAGAGGGTTGGGACTAGAGAATCTTTAAGGTCCCTCCCAAACAAAGCCATTGTGTGATTCTATGATCTTGTACATGTCTGGAAGAGATGGTTTCCTGATTACTGCAAACAGCAAGTATTCACGTGTGCCCCAGCAAAAGGAGTTCATAGGAAACGGAAATCTTGTATTCTGACCCATCCCATTTGCTTCAGGTTTGAAGGACTTTTCAAAAGGATTTGTTCTCCTCCCACATCAGTCAGAGGCAGTCCATGCCTCCAGCATGGATTGCAATGCACCCCTGAGAGAACAGCTCTCCAGGGTTCCATGGCTTCATTGCCAGTGTCTTTGCCATGTCTGTGCAGGTTGTTTCTAGGTGCAGCTGTGGCCCAGCCTCAGCAAGGTGCCTGTCCCTGTCTCTCTGCAGGTCCGTAGCCAGCACTATGACCTCGTGCTGAACGGCAATGAGGTTGGAGGTGGCTCCATCAGGATTCACAGTGCAGAGCAACAGCGTTTCGTGCTGGAGAAAGTGCTGAAGGTAACACCTACAGATATCTCTAACGCTCTCTTGGAGATTTAAAAGCACTAATTAATTGAAATATTAGCTGCATACTCTGAAAGAAGCACTCACGTGCTTCTCACAGAGAGACATAATTCCTAGCCCTGAGCAATGGATGATTTCATTGTCCCTTCATCTTGTGATGCTAATAGGAAGAGCATTGCTTGTCCAGTGATATGTCTTAATATTATTTTGCAGGAGGACTCCGAGGTGCTTTCCCATCTGATTGAGGCTTTGGAACTTGGAGCTCCACCTCACGGAGGAATTGCTTTAGGTAAGTGATCTGTAGCTCTACAGATGCAGGTCTTTAGTGATTTTTGCATACTAGATCCCAGGAACATGGCTCATGGTTGTTTGAAAAAGCCTTGGTGCTTCCATCTTTGCAGCAGCTTTGTGGAAAGGAACAGATGTCTGGTCACCAAGAGCAGAAAGCTGGGATGTTCCTCCCCAGAGTCACAGTGGGATTTAGGTCTTAAGCAAGGACATTGGTGGCTCTAAGGCTGGTCCTTATCTGCTGATCTGCAAACCCTGTATTCAGTGGGGTTGGGTCAGCTTGCCTGCCTGGAGGCATGGGACAGCAGTGGGACTTTGTGTTTTCCTTCCCCTCTGCTGTTGTCTCACTTCCCTTCTTCCTCACCTGTTTTGCTCATTAATTCAGAAAATGTTAGGGTTTCTTTTTTTCACCTAGAACAATGCAAGTTTGTGTTTTAAAGAAAGGGGAAAAAACCCAACCAACCAACCAACAACACCCTCCCTACACTCACCAAAATAAAAAAGCCTACAAAAAACAAAGGTATTTTAACTTGTGGTCTTCCAGTTTAACTTTCCTCCTTCCAGTCACCCAGAAGCTTTTGTTCCTCTTGAATTCTTCTTAGTGGCTGTAATCCTTCCAAACTTGTTGATGCAGAGTTCTGAGCTGTAAAGCCGAGCCCTGCCAGTGTTCTGGGATGCAGCTGCCCAGGTTTTGTTATGCTGTGTTTGCTGTCTGTGTCCTGCAGCCCTTAGTGTGTTACAGAACTTCCTGCAATATTGAAAAGCTTTATTTTGGTAGACATTTCTGCTCTCGAGGCAAATCTGTTTCTCTGCTACCAGCTGAGATTAATTTTTTTTCTCCCTTACTTGCTTCACTCTTTTTCTTCAAGCTCAGTGATATTACCTCCTCAATCTTTCTGATTTTTCTGACTCAGGGGGAATAATACAGTGCCATAACTCAAGTGTTTCACCGATTTGCTTTCTGCTTGTAGGACTTGACAGGCTGATCTCTCTCATTGTTGATGCTCCAAGTATCCGGGATGTCATTGCCTTTCCAAAATCCTTCAGGGGACGAGACCTGATGGGCAATGCTCCAGACTATGTCACTCCAGAAGAACTAGAGCCATATCACATTCAGGTTTCCTGGCCTCTTGAAGAAAAAGAGGCAAAGAAAAACTGACTTCACGCCGGTGATGTAAGCTGATCTGATCAACCAGAGGTGGTTACAGCTTCTAAAGGCTGGGATTCAGTTCAGAAAATATCAGCTGTTGTGGCAGGGTGGGGGACAGTCCAACTCCACTGTACTGGGGCAGTTTCAGGATGGAGTGGGAGGTAGATGAGGGGCCTTCCTGATAGGAATTCACCTTTGGGAGGTAATGGGAACCACATGCGAAAAAGCAATAGAAAAGAAAATAATTGTAGCATAGGATATTGAGACTGTTTGCTTTAGGGTGTCATGTTAGAGGGAAGATGGGATCTGGTTTTTCCCAACCCTCAGTTTTTACACATCCCTTGTAAAGTATTCCTCCTCCCATCTGGAGGAGATAGTCAGCTTCCCTGGCAGGAATTAAATCATGATCCTCATTAAATCACGTCAGCTGAGCACTGTGACAATAAAACTTTGCTGGACCAGGAGCTCTGAACACTGCACAGCCAAACTTCTGTGCAGCCAGCAACTTTGGTGTTGGAGGATACCAGATCATGCAGAACTTTGCCGTGAGGATTTCACACTCAGCTGTGTTTTCCCTTCAAAGGAGAGGGAGAGAAGCATTGATGATGTTTGCAACAGTTGTCCTTGTGAGACTTGTCCAAGAAGTGTTGATCTCTCTTTGGGGCCTGTGGTCCTGGTGCTTTCAGCACAGTCATTCAGGAGTTTGTATGTTTATAAATAAAGTTTACCTGGCAGTGTGGTTTTGCCTCAGTGCCAGTTTGGCTTTGTGACCCCTGCTCCCTCCAGAAGGTGACAAGAAATCTGTGGCAGCACAGCACAATTCCCTGTCTTCTGTGAGCTCTGTCTGTTCCTGAAGGGGAAGGTGAAGAAACTGAGGGAAAGGGTTTCTTTGATGAAGGTGAGAAGATGGTGCAAAGGAAGAAAAGGGAGAGCTCCTGTGTCCCAGCTGGGAAGGACAGCAGGAGGCACATGCCAGAGGAAGTGCTGGAGGACAGAAGGAAAACCACAGTTCTTGTCTGAGCTGGTACTGAGCTCCAGCCTTCTGCCAGAGGGCCTGTCCTGCACATTGTCAGATCCTGCTCGGCTCCAAGGGTTAGCCACTCTTTCAGTCTCTGCATCACGGGATAACACTGCATGGTGGTGTTCACAGTTGTTGTTTTTTAAATACTGAACTGTCTTGCTGATAAGAATCAGAAATACAGGCGGCTCTTCTCCTCAAGGGTGTTTTTTGGGGTTTGAGTACCATCCATAGAAAGTGACACTAGAGCTGACTTGCTTCTGCTTTGCAGATTATAAAATGGTGCAGTTACACGTGTAAAAGAAAAATGCTTTTTTTTGCTTCTGACATGATTGTTATTTTCAGTCTTAGAGCTGGTTAAATATTACTTAAAACAAAACTGAACAATCCTGGATTTGTATTCACATTGACTGAATTCCTTCATTTTTTTTCTTCATATGGGCTATTCATTCCTACCTGAAATCAATTCATATGTAGTTAATAATTTTTTTTTTCTTTCTCTGAGTAGAAGGTGTCAGTAATGGAGTGAGGATCAGTTTTCAGAGAGAAGCTGACCTGAAAGATGGATCCCTAAGCAGATCCATGGTGAACTTTATGACCTGTCCAACTGAGGACATTCTGTGATTTGAAAAACAATTATTTAATTTTTGCTGTCGTTTTTGCAGGGAGGAGAGTCACCCTGGGGCATTTATACCAGATATTTTTGTTCTCCTGACTTGTCAGTGGTGATGCAAAATACAGTCACTGCAGGCTATGTGTTGTATTCAGACTGCTGGTTTAGAGGATGCTGGATTTTCTGATGTAGTTTCTTTACTGGTAGTGTGATTAGGATTTGCATGGAATTTGCTTGAGGATCATCTGTGCTCCCAAAGCAGGGATGTCATGGGCTTGTTTTAGGTCATGGAACATAGGAAATAAGTTACTCTCAGAAGTTCCTCACTCCCTCCAGGCTTTTATTTATAGTAACTGTAAACAAAATGTGCTGAACTTTGCTTTTTAATTGTGAAATCAGGAGTAGCATATCACTTGCTTAGTACCTGCTTGCAAAGGAAAAAGCTGTTTACCTCTGATGAGTCCCAAATTAGGATTATCGAGTGTTCAAGGGGAAGCTGATGCTCTGGGAGGCTTAGGCAGAAATGTAACCCTGCCTGGAACATTCTTTTTGAGAGCACTTGTTAAAACAAGTGGGCGAGCTGTCTCCCAGCCATGCACATCCCTCTTGTGCAAGCAGCTTTGGGTGCTGGTTGTTTACCCACTGCTAGATGAGGGACTCGCTGCAGTTGGCAATAAAAAGTGCAACAAAACACCTTGTCTGAGCTGCTGCTGTCCTGCCACCATTAGGTTAAATGTTAAAAGGTGTGTCCCAAATCCAGGCAAGCCATTTGTGATTGGATTGGTGAATGAAAGTGGCTTCCAAGACGAGCATGAGTTCGCCAAGGTTGTGTGATTATTGCCACAGAGAAGGTACTAAAATTTTTGTTTGTTTTATAGAGCATTGTGTAAGATTTTGCTTGGGCTTGTGGAAGCCAAATCTACAGAAAACCCCTGAAACCACAATCTGCTTGGCACACTTAACGGTGTGTTTTTGTAGGAGCAAGAGTAGACCTGCATTACAAAGAAATCCATGGAAATCAGGGCTGGTCATATTGCAGACCAGTATCTCCTGCTTGCTGGAGAAAAGATGCTGGCCTGTGATCCTGAAAAGAGATGTTGAAAGCATTACTTCAGCACAGTGTTCATCAAAAACACGTCCTGCTAGTAATCCAGACTGCAAACTTTCACAGACCCCCTGTTGCTTCTGCTCTTCCTTATTTTCCCTGGATCAGATAAACCTGTGGAGAAAAAATGCTCTAACATCTGTACTAGAAGATGCCAAATCCTGGGCTCCTCTGCTAAGGATTATTCTTTAGGTAAGAATGTGAGGTTGAATGTTCCCTGATATGATCCTCTCCACTCCAGAGACGTTCATGATTAGCACAGATGGGATGTGAAGATCAGGGTGGGCAGTAGGATTGTACAAGGAGTGCTCCAGAAGGAGCCAGGGTTGGATGTGAGGCCTCTGCACTCTTCACCCCACTTCTCACTGATTTTCTTCTCTTGGATCTGAACAACACACTGGTAAAACCAGGGATGGTTTATTCCCCACCTCTAGGAGAACCTACTCTCTGTGTGTTTCAATAGATTTGACCAGAACAACCCTCTATTAAATTTATACTACCCCTTTGTGGAAGCAGAGATCAATTTCTAGTGTGTTTCAGCATATTTTTTTACCCCCTCCAGAACAGGAATGTACCTGGTGGGATTCTCAACAGCCAAAGAGCAAGTTGTTATTTTAGTTTATTTTTTTCTTAAAAGTTTCTTTGCCTGTCCAGAATATTTCAGGTTGGGCCAAGCTGGGAAGAGATCACAGCCTTTGATTTCAGCTGTCCCAGGTGGTTTGGGTGAATTTAGCTGGAAGGGTTTTGTTTAAAGTGCCACAAAGACGGAAAGTTTCCCAGAATTTAGGACGGAGTCTAATTCTGTGTTGTGCTGGTATCTCTCTCGAGATTAGCTAAATTATAATTTACTAAATTGCAATGTATCACAGCAGCTTTGTGTGTAATCCTGTGCTGCACATACCCAGAGGTTGACAGTGCTGATTAATTCCCAGTTCTGCTGCAAACAGACTGCTGTTGTATGAAAATATTATCATCTGTAACAAGTCAACTGAAATATTCCAAGAATGGTTTCAGCTCTTTGCAGCTGGATTTGTAGCCACTATTTTATCCTGGATGTGAGCAGGAGGTGGGGCTTTGTACATTCCCAATCCCAGGAATGCCTCTGCTGCTCTGGATTCCACCAGCACCCCTCCCACTGGGAGGAATGGAGTGGTGAATGCAGGCAGCTCCAGAAGGTGAATCTCTCTTGGTAAAAGGAGATATTTGGATAAAGAGGATTTATGCTCTCAGATGTATGGATTCCTGTTTTCCCCCCAGTTATTTCTTACCTTTTCTTGCAACTGGGGTGTGTTTGGAGCACTCTCGGTGCATTGTTGAGCCACTGTGCTCACAGCAGCAGAACAAGCAGACACAACCACAGCCACCTAAACAGTGCCAGATGGAAATCCCCCGTGTCAGCTTCACATGACTTCACCTCTAAGTGTTTGGGCTCTGATTCCAGGCTTGTGCTCTAGTTTGTTGTGTTCCTTTGAAAGCATTGTTTTCTGTAATTAAAAAATGATGATTACATGCGGCCACCAGCTGTGCCAGGCACAGTTCTACAGCGAGCAGAGCTCCGTGACAGATACGTTCAGATGGATTGGTCACATTTTTCTCTAACAGCCCATCAGGAGCCAGCTTGCTTGTTATGTTTTGATAGTCTTGGTGTTCTCTCCAGAGCTGAAGAAAAGCATTGTGGATGGTTGCCCCATTAGTCTGGTTATATTTTAACCATGCTTGTATTTCATAGAATCACAGAATCCAAGAAATGGTTTGGGTTGGGAAGGGTCTTAAAGACCCTCTAGTTCCACCCTGGGACAACTTTCACCATGCCAGGTTGCTCCAAGCCCTGTCCCACCTGGTCTTGGACACTTCCAGGGATCCAAGGCCTTTTCTGGGCACCCTGTGCCAGGGCATCCCCACCCTCACAGGGAACAATTCCTTCCCGATATCCCATCTAAACCCTCTCTGTCACTTTAAACTTCTATCCCCTTGTCCTGTCACTACATGCCCTTGCAAAAAGTACCTCCCCCTCTCTCTTGTAGACTCCCTTCTGTATTCTTATAGCCTTGAGTTCTGTTAAATTATGTGTTATTCTAAAAACTGCTTCCTCATGCTTAATTTAAACCTCTCACCTGATCATTGCACAAGGCACTTTCCCATGTAGCTTATAGAAATAATGATATTCAAATTTCTTATGTGTTTTCTGTTCTGCTTATAACTTCATGAATTATTATCCTTTTTTTTTTTTTTTTTCCCCCATTCACATCTATTTTAATCTGTACAGTTTTAGGCAGTTTCACCTACTTTCCTGGGGACAACCCTGCATGCCTTCTGTGCAGTGACTTTCCATACACCTGTGGGCACCTGGATGGCCAAAGCTGAATGCTCTTGTTCGTTGTTTTGGTGGGGATTTTTCCCCCCACATCTTGCTGTTAGTATTTACCAACCTTCATTTCCAGTGACTAGGTACTTTTTTGGTGTGAAAACTGATATTAAATCACATATATTTTATATGTATTTAAAAAATATTAGCTGCTCAAAAAGATCCCAATCTACCTGAGAAAGCAAGAAGCAAAATTGGACAACACTTTCTACTTGCCAGAGTGGCAAAGTGAGCAGCATAAAAACATTTCTGAGAACAGCTGGTACAAGGGGCCTGTTTGGTGGCAGTTTTCTCTGGAATAGCAATCACAGTGTACTCTTGTTTGTTTGTTTGTTTTAATATTACCCTCTACTTGGAGAGCAATAGATTTAAAACACTCTCAGTCCTGAGAATTTTGCTTGTTTACTTGAGCAATTTGAAGGGAATTGTAGTTGAAGTCCCAGCTCCTTGGTGGTGTCCCTTGAAAGGCAGGCTCCTTATTTGTCATCTATTCAATTTTCCTTGCCATTATTTTTATTGGTATGTAAAGGAAAAAGACATCCGCGGTGGTTCTGGGAAAGAAAAAGCCTTCAATAGATTTTTTCCTGCAGCATGAACAGAACTAATTTGACAGCAATTACAGCACCAGGGCTCTGAGGAGAAGGACTGAGCGACTCCCATCCTTTCACACAGCATCATTTCACTCCGAGTGGAAAAACAACAATGGCCAGAGCCAAGCACTGCCCAGAGCTGGGAGTTCTCTGGAGGATGACACAGCCCCTGGTGAAATTGCCCTTTTCTTCCAGCGCTGTACAAAGCTACCAGAGAACCATGAGAAATACGGGTGGATGACAGGCTGAGTAGCTCAAGGTGCCGCAGGGTATTGTCCCAGAGGGAGCATCCCAGGAACAGCCTGGGGAAGAGACCTCATTGTGGCTTTCCAGTATTTTTTTCCCTGTGAGGAGATCCTGGCACAGGGTGCCAAGAGAAGCTGTGGCTGCCCCTGGGTCCCTGGAATTGTCCAAGGATTGGGATGGGGCTTGGAGCAACCTGGGATAGTGGAATGGGGGTGGAATGAGATGTTTAAGATCCTTCCCAACCCAAACCATTCCATGCTTCTCTGAGAACTTGGAAGCTCACTCATCTCTAACCTCCCATGCTTCTTTTTAAGGAAAGAGTGTAAATAAAAGCTACCCTGTCATATTCATAGTAAAAGATTAAAAATGCAATTATGGAAGGTGAGAGCTTGATGGGGATGTTTAAGATGTCTTGTAAAAATCCTTAGAATTCTCTAAATAGAATTTAAACTGAAAACATATGAAGCTATGAATTCTCAGCTCCTCTTTTCACTGTTAATATTGTATAACTAAAGCCAGATCCAGCAAAAAAGGATTCTTTTAATGGGAGGAGCGTGATTTTAGCACAGCTGCCACAGAAACACGCAGGGCCAAGCTCTGCCCACAGTTGCCTCTGGAGATAGCTGGGTTTAAAACATTTGCAGGAGCCGTGTGGAGAAAATCTCCGGCATGCTGTTACTAATTTCATTTGTGGAAGATGAGATAAATATTAATGAATATAAACACCTATTAAATGTAGACTCACCAGTTAAATAACTGTGCTGACTGAATTAATGTGTGGAGAGGTGCTTTGTAGTCAGGAATGTTCTGCTGGAACAATGCTTTCTGAAAGGCAATTTCTGCGAGTTTATCATTTCGATAATGCTACCTGAAAAACCTCCTGTCGAAGTTGGGAGCCTGCAGACATTTTTTCTTCACATCAAGGTCGTTTCCATCCCTTTTTTCTGCTCCTTGCTGCTTCCTTGGCAGCGCCGATCAAAGCATCTGAGGGGTGCCTGATGAGCAGCCCTTCATTATTTCAGCCCAGACCAGCTTTCGGACCCAGAACACTGCATGGCCTCCTAAAACAGCTGCTGCAGTTCTGGTGAGGAGCAGGACTAAAGAATGGAGCTTTGGGGGATATCGAAATTAGCTGACAGAAATAAAATAAGGTGCAGCTAATTCGTGCTGCCTCCCTATGGCTCCTGCTTAAAAAGACTTAAAAATACTGAAAAGTGTCAAAATAATCAGAATCTATTATGCAACAGTAGGAAATACTGAAGCTGTTCTTTAAATAGCCAGTGACACAGAAGATTTTTGTGTGCTTTCCTGGGGGTTACTGTTCCTTTTGAAATCACAAAAGAGGCTGCTGCTTTTTTCCTTAGCCTTTCACAGTAGTGAGAACTAAAAGCTGGAGGTACAAATTGTGTGTAGATATATAAATTCAGCGATACTATGCATCCTATATTGAAGAATAGTCATCATATATTGTGCAGATATAGAAAACTGTAGTCATTTTAACAACTTCATAATCAGGAGAAGTCATTTAACCTGGAAGTTGATGTATGGTGCTCATTTATATTTATTAAGTATACCAGGAGGACAGGGAAAATTGAGGATGAGAATTCTGCTGGAGGCTGTGTCGATCATAATAAAGGATTAAAGTGCTCAGGAGGGTGAGTTACTTCACCCACCTTGCTCTCAACAGTCAGGACTTGAACTAATGCTGTAAAAACACTGAGATGTTTCTAACTGAGCTGAGTTTGAATTATGACCTTTTTGGCAACTCTTGCATTTCACTTGGCTTTGCTTTTGAACTGCTGCAGGTTGGTTTGGGGGCTTTTCTCCCTCCCTGGAGCTGGAGTTATAAATTTCCCATATAACATTTCATGATAGATGGAGTGTTGGACTCTTGGGAATGAGCTTTTTGTGACACTGACCTAAGGTGCTGCTACTCAGTGAATAAAAACACTTCTCCCTTTGTAACCCTGGGCTCCGTTTATTCTCTAAACCTGCAAGAAAAAATGCGTTTTGCTTCATCATGATTCATTAATGTGAAAAATACTCGTTCTGACTGTGACAACCCTTCCTTTCAGTGGTCCTGGTAATGACAACAAATGAGGTCAGCATTCCCCTTGGTCCTCCTCAGGCTGTTAATGTCCATGTGGGATAATCATGGGGACTGAAAGACCTATCAAAAAATGTCAAGAAGGCCAAAATGGTTATTTTTCATAGTTGTCTTGTTAGGAAGTTCAAGAGAAAGAAGTGCTGAGTAGCACTGCTGGTGATAATGACAAACAGCAAGGGCTTTGCTTAGAGTAGAGGGGAAAAAATTGCATTCAAGAGGGCTCTTGGGAAATCAGGCGGTCTCAAGCTGCCTGGGTGGCAGGAATTTCGATAAAAAGCTTTGAAGTGATCTCAGAATAATTTGTGGTGTTTTCTGATAAATTTGGGTGGATAGGTGAAGAACCTGATTGCTGTAGAACTCGCTCAGTACCTGTGTCTAATGGGAAGAAAGGACCTGGGTAATTACAGATCAGTTTAATTTTCACTTGCAGGAGGAAAAAAAAACCTGGAAAAAAAAGCACACAGGTCTGGAAGGTGCTGGACAGGTAAAACCATGTGATTGTTTGGGGAAGTGTCATCTCAAACCACAGTAATGTCATCCTCTGACAAGATTAAAGCCTCTCATGCTAAGGGAGAGACATTATGTGACAAATACCAACTCTTTTGGGCGTGGTCCATACTGTACCAGACTCAGGATGAAACTGGGTGCAAAATGCTTGGATGATCATAGAACAGTGGAATGGTTTGGGCTGGAAGGCGCCTTAAAGATGATCGCATTCCAACCCCTCTGCCACAGGCAGGGACACCTTCCCCTAGACCAGGTTCTTTAGGGCCCTATCCAGCCTGGCCTTGAATACTTCGAGGGATGGGGCAGCCTTCAGCATCCTCATTGGGAAGGATTTATTTCTTCTTAATATCTAATCTAAATCCATCTTCCTTCAACTTAAAGCCATTCTCCCTTGTCCTGTCACTACGTGCTGGTGTGAAAAGTCCCTCTCCAGCCTTTTGGAAGTCCCTTTGAGGTACTGGAAGGCTGCTATAAGGTAAACTAAATGGGTATTTTCAGGTTATTTAATTCAGTCTGGAATGGTGAGTGGAAAATGTTGTTTCCTATATTTGTGAACGAACTAGTACAAATCTGAGAATCTGTAGGCTAGAGGGAAAGGGTTCAAGCCTTGAAAAAACTGAGAAATGGTCACAGCAGAGCTGGGACAAGCAGGCAGTGAGTGTGAGATGCTGGATTTGGAGGAAGCAGCCCTGCAGTCAGCAGCAGACAGCGGCTGTTGTGCCAGCAGTAGCCGCTGCTGCTGCTGCTGGGTCACAAGCTGAACAGGAGTCAACCAACTCAGCCCATTGTGCAAAGGCAAACACCACGCTGGGTGTAAACTGTCGTGCAGACAGCAAAACACACACTGCTGGCTCCTCCTGCTGCTCTCACCCAGAATACCCAAATTTGGGGCTTGGTGCTGCGCTCCTGAGGAGATCCTGCGTGCTGCCCTGATCCCGATCCGTGCTGGGCCACAGCAGAGCCGTTCACTGCTGCCTCGTGACGTGGGTGCTGCATGCGCCTGTGTGACACACAAAAGCTGCTTCCTCCTGCCAGCAGGGAAGGCAGAGACTGATGTGGGAATTCAAATGGGGTTCACTTCTGGGGACTGTGCATGGTGCTGACCTGGGCCACACAGAGGTGACCTGCTATGCCAGCGTGCTCTGACACCCTGTGACCACTCCAGCTTCTTTAGCAGGTGTCCATGTTTTCCAAGACAGAGAGATGCTCATACTGAGGTAGTTGTGGAATTCCATTATTATTTTTTTTTCTTAACCTCATTGCCTATTTCTCTTCATTTTAACCATTCAGTCCCACAGGACGACCATGTCCCCAGTACCAGATTTTTAGGGAGGTTTTATTCGCACAGTACCTTGTTGCATTCTGTGGGTGCTGCCTGAAGTCCAGGACTGTTGGGAATTGCATCCACGCTGTCTTTGCAGTCATTCTGAACTCCAAATGGATCAGGATCAACTCCTCTTGTCTGTACAACTGTGGGGTCTCAGGAACATCTCATTTGCCTGCTGCTAAAGGCAGGTGATGGAGCATCCTGAAATATAACCCCCTCTCTGGGAGTCACCTTGTTTGTACGTGTTTGGTCATGTATAAGGGGACTGCAGGATATGCAGAATTTGGGCAATAAATACAGACTTACTGCCTTAAACCACAGCGAGGACAGGTAGGTTGTAACAAGCTGTTAGACCAGGCTTTAGAATGCTTCTGCCTTCCTCTCCTAAAGATATCCAAAGAATCTTTCTTGGCTCTGTAACACTGCCAGGAGCAGAAGGGTTGGTCTCCAATGCTCCCTGCAGCAGATGCTCAACAGCGCTCAGTTGCTGTCTTCTGCCTCCATGAGTATTTCCTAGAGAATTTTCAGACCTTCCCAACTCATGGCTATTTATAAGGCAGTTTCTGCTGGCTGCCAGCGTGGCTCTGGGTTTTGCTGGGCTGCGCTGATGGAAATGTGAAAGATAAATTAACCTGCAGGTGCTTAGTCAGAGCTGGCATGTGGTTTTCCAGGCATGGGAGCCAATTCTCAGGGTCAAAGTGTCTGGTCTGCATTTGGCCAAGTGTCTGGATGGTGGCCAGCATCACGAGAGCCCCTAATTACAGCAGGCTGGGCAGAGAACAGGCATCACTTGGTTCTTGGCCTCTCCTTCTTTGCCAAATGGTGCTGGGGTTACAGCGACTTCCACGGGGGTGGAGAGACACACATGTGTCCCTGCTCTTCGAACAGAGGCTCAGCAGCATTCCCAGATGTTCCTTTAGCAGTGCAAGGGCTAAACAAACAGCAGCAGATGGGATGGCCCCAGTTGTCGTGCTCCACAAAGCTGCCAGACGACTCCAGGACACGTTTTGTGGAGTTGCTGCTCGCAGTGGGTCGGTTTGAGTGATCAGGGAGGAAATGAGGGAGCAGCAGGATCGCTGTTGGATCCTTCTCAGCTCTGATTAGGAAGGAGCACTGGAAGATGATGGCTCACCTCTGAGCTCTGTGTGCTGCTGCTGCAGGGAGGGTAAATACAGAATCAATAGCACGTTTCAGAACACTTTTATTTTTCTCCCCCAGAAACTGTTTTGCTAAGACTGTTGCATTTATTTTAGGAGAGAGGTTATTTCAGGAGTCATCTCCCAAGAGACTTCTCTGTTATATGATGTTTTAGCAAGAAAGACCTTCTCCAGAGACTGTGCTTTCTCTCAGGGGATTTGTGTTTTGCAGAGCATTTCCATGCATGTTACAAAAAACCAGTTTCTGTCCCCATTCTTTCGAAAACAACACCTCATATCAGTCGTAGCCTTCAGTCTGTGATGTGGTGGCCTCTCTCATCTCCCAGGCTGGACTTCAGGTGGACAGGAGTCATCCTGCTGTCTGCAGCAAGTGCTTGTGATTGGTGCTGCCCTTAGCTACAGGTGCTCAAAGCCCTGGGTCAGCATCCTTTCTGGAAGTCTCATTCCTTGCTGCTCGAGGATAAGTGTCCAGGAATATGGCCCTAGGCTCAGGGAATAGTGGAGCCAGAGGCCACAGAAGCTTTCCGAGTTCAGTCCTTTTCCTCTTGGTTTCCCCACAGGAATGGCTTTGCCCTGCTGCCATTTGCAAGCCCAGTTCAGCCCTTAAAGGGCTCTCCCAGAGTCCCGGGGTGGCAAATACAAAGCCAAACAAGGAGCAGTGTCGTGCTGCTTCCCACCAGTGCCAGCACTGCCACATGATGATTTCGGGAGCTGAAAGACCTCTGAAATGCAGGCTTGTCTGAAAACCCCTGAAGTGACTGGCTCCGGGGTTTCCATTTCCAAGGCTGGGGATTGCTAGATTCCCAACCTGGTTTAAGTAGGGAAGAGAATGTGAGTGGAAGGGGAAAGAAATGTCACAGGCCGGCGGGGAGCTGTCTGCCCCTGCAGGGACCCGGCTTCCCGAGGCGGATCCAAGCCATCAGGCTTCACAGCCAGGACGAGCTGCTAATTTCAGCCGTGGCACTGCCCCAGCCACCCTGCTTGGAAAAATGCTTGGGTTTTGTTTGTGCACAAGGGAGTCGTGTTCTGCGGGTGCCCCGTCCGCCACGGGGGACGTCTCTGTGAGCAGAGGGCCAGCACTAATGCCATCCTGTGTGGCTGGGAATGAATTCACCCTTTATTCCATGCTCTCCATCCCTGCTGGGCCCAGAGCCCTGCCCCGCTCTCAGCGGATGGAGATGCTGCCATTTGCAGCTCCACACCCTGGTGCCTCTAATCCCGGACAAAACCCGGCCCGTGGAGCAGCAAAGACAACAAGACCTCTATTCTTAGCCTGGAAAGTCTCAAAGCTGGTTCTTTGGGGTGTGGGGCGATGAATATGCAGTTGCTGGAGCTCTCACAAAGCCCCGAGCTGGGAGCAGACTCTCCCGTTGGATCTGTAGCCTTTGCTGCAGCTTTTCACAGTTACATAAATGTGGCCTATTTTCCCCTCACAAATTAACATCTTGCTCGCTAAGTTTAGGCTTTTGCATGCATACAAAACAAACCTGCTCTTCCACATGCAGCTGGAAATCCTGGGTCGCCCAGGGAGAAACTGTCCCTGCCCCTGTAAAGCTGGGGGCCACCTTCACAGTGGTGACAGAGAGCGGCACTGACAGTATCCCCTTGCAAGTCCTGGCCACCACGCAGCAAATCATCAAACTGCCCTTTTTTCCCCTCTGGGAGAGTCAGATCCCAGCCTACAAGGCTGCCAGAGGGTCTGTCCTGCTGGAGACTGGAAGTTTGGCTTAGGGCACAGAGCAGGCAGCTCCTCGCTCCCCACAAGGCACAGATGTGGGGATTATTTTCCCCAAAGGTGATGTTGCCCACCCTCCCCAATGCCTCTGCCCTATATCCACATTAAAAACAGCCCTGCAGAGAATGGATGTCTCCCAGCCCTGGGGTTTAGGAAAGCTGTGCATCCTCAGGGACTCCTGGCAGCTTTGTTAGTGATGTAAGTAATACAGATGCAGAGAGCTGCAAGAGAGATGCCCACACCCCCCTTTGCAGTGGTATTGCTCCTGATTTTAGCATCCTAAAGGGATCCAGCTCCCCAGCACCACTGGGATCTCTCTGGGATGGAGGAGCAATCATGATCTTGACATGGCATCAAAGCTCAGCTTCTCACTCCTCTTGTGGTGGGAATGAGGATGGGATACCTGGTTTTAGGCCCTGAAGTGATCATCCCTTGGGCCTTGGATGTGCTGCTCCAGGCAGAGAATCCAACCACAGCTACGGATCCACAGCGAGACCTTTCCTCCTGCGGGGCTGACGGAATGCTGAGACTTGAAATATGTTCTGACAGCTCCTGGCAGGGTGACCTGTGAGGGGGAGGTCTCCTGGAGCTGGGTGCCAGCATCCTGAGGCCAGTGGAGCAGGCAGGCAGGCCTGGGGTACAGGATTTTGGCTCGGTGGGACAGATCCTATCGTCTACTGCGGGAATGTTCATCGTTTCAGGTGAGTCTTGAAGGTGTGTGACTGAACACAGCCACCCAGAGCTGGGGATGGGCCTGGTGTGCTCCCAGGTTAACTGCTGGGGAGGGTATTGACTTGGAAATTCTGCACTCATAAATCCCTGCATCACCCATTGATTTCTATTAACAACAGCAGCCCTGTGGCTAGAGATCCATGTGTCTGCAAACAACAGTGGGAAACCTTGGAGTAAAACGGGAGACTGGGGGTTTTGGAGAGGGTAGAATACCTCAAGCATCTGACCAGTTTCTGACCAAACTGAGCTCCCCCAGGCGAGAGCCAGACTGTCTAAGTGGCAAAGCACTGGAGCAGAGGAAGGGAAGAGATCTGGGAGCTTTCAAAAAGCTGAAAAAGGCAAGAGGTACAAAGCCTTCGCTTCCTTCCAGAGGATCACACGCTCCTAAGCATGCTACGTTTTAGAGAAATGAAATCTGCGGAGCGAGGAATTGGTGCCCCTTTGGGAAGGGTTCTGGCTGGATCTCTGGTTCCCACCGTTTTGGGTCTGTCATTGCAGCAGATCAGCAGCGTCAGGGACTGCAGGCGGCTCTGCCAGCAGCCTCCTGACTGCATCCAAAGGGGAGGTGTCATGGCTGGAGTGTCTTTCCACCCCCTCAAACAGCCCTGCCAGCCTTTTGGATCTGTATCAGGACGACCCAGATAAGGGGATGAGAGGGGGAGGCTGAGCTTTACGCAGTGCCGGTGCTTCGGGGCTGTGCGGCCCTGCGTCAGGCCAGCCCCATGCCGTCCCTCGGTGCCCCTTGGGCTTTTTGGTACGTTCAAAGGAAGAAAGGAGTCACCAGGAAAAGCTGAACTAGCGCTGCAATCCCTTCCTGCTCTTCCCCTGCCATGTACCAACAAACAAAGACCAGGGAGCCTCCCGTGCCCAGGCAGTCCTTTCCTCGCTCCGACGGCGCGTGAGGCCCTCACGTCTTTCCTGCCCCTTTCCCCCCGTGCCCGCGGTCAGTGCTCCGTGGGCAGCAGCCAGCCTGCTGCAACAACGAGAGCAAGTCAGGCAGTGCCATCCTCCACGAGCCTCTGTCTGCTCTGTGTGCGTGTGTGCATCTGCGAGAGCTCTCCCTTCTCCCCCTTCCCTCTCTTTCCTAACCCCCCTCCTTCCACCGGCTCTTGTTTGCACGACATGCAGGGCTGGGGAGCCGGGGAAGCGGCACGGTGCTGCTGCTCTGGAGGACACAGCCGCGCCCAGGCCGGGTCCCTCTCCCTCCCCGATGCCCCGGGACCCCGCAGCTGCTCAGGGACCACCCATGTCCATCAAGCACAAAAAGCCGCGTAGCTGCAGCACAGGTAAGAGCCAGGAGGGCCTTGGAGGGCGAGGAGAGGCCCCGTGGTCCTTCCCTTGGCCGCATCCCAGGGGGAGGAGGAATTTTGACTTGCTGCTGCCCCAGTTTTTCGGGCGGGGAAGGAGGAGAGTTCTCCTTCAGCGGGAAAAGTGGGAGGGGAAAGGTGCTGCTCGGATGTCACCCCTATTAATGCCACTGCAGCGCTTCTCCCCGCGCATTAATCTTCCCGTGGCATCTCGTGAATGGTCAAAGGGACACGGGCACGGCTTGTAGTTAATTAGCAGGCGGGGAAAGGGCAGCGTTTCTTAGGCTCGGCCCAGCCCTGAGCGGGGAGGAGCGGGACTGGTTCTGGGGTGATCTCCGTTGCAATGGGATTATCGCTGGGCCTTTGATGCTGGGAGAAAACATCCGCCTGTGCCCGTGCCCGCACCTCTGAGATCTTCACCATCTTGGCATCTTCCCCCCGCCCTTGCTTTGCCACTGTTGTGCCTTTAAAATGGTGGATTTGCGTTTGCTTTGAGTATTTGGGTATCTGTGACATTGTGACTGAGCGCCGGGGCTGAGCTGGTTAAAAATAAGACTAATTGGAGCGAAAAGAGACCGTGTTGGAGGCGAGAGAGCTGCGCTGAGCCGAGGCTGGAGCGAAAACTTGCAGATGGCAGAGGCATGTGCACTCTTTGGGGGAAGAGCCAGCCAAAGCGGGGGGGTTTATTCTCCTCCTGCCGTCACTGTGGGGCTGCTGTAACACCCCCACAGCGGTGAGGGTCACCTCTTCGCTGTCCCAGGGCTGGGGGAAATAAACTGGTCACTCAGCACAGCTGACAAATACAAGGGGCACCTTCTCCCCGTGGCTGATCCCGGCTGCCGTGCCCCATCCCAGCGGAATGCGCTCCAGTTCCTCCGTCCGGAGAGCCCGCAGGTCGCACGATGAGCGGGCTGAGCTTCCTCTGTCCTGCTGTGCTGCCCTTGTCTCGTCCCCGCAGCCCCCAGAGCAGCGCCGGGACAAGCCTGGCCTGTCGCCCTGCCCCCCTCGCATGCGGCTCTGGGGACATCGCCCAGCTGGGCTGTAGGGCTCAGGCTTTGGCAGAGCTCAGCGAGCATCTCTCTCCAGCCTGGCAGGGCACGGGCACAGCTGGCAGCCACTCTCCCGAGGAGAAACCGCTGCTGGATGCAGCAGACATTTTTCTGACAGAACCACCGTCTGCTGCAGGAAGAGGACGAGCTCATCTGGCTCACCTCGTTTAGATTTTGGTGCAGGCTACGGCGGCAGCCTCCGGAGACAGACGACGGAGAACTCCCCGCTCACCCTTGTGGCTAACTCTGGTTGTTTTTCACCCTACAGATAGTGTTTAAAGGCAAGCAGGTGCTCAGGTGTTTTGCTGCGGTGGGAGTGACCTCCCCGTGGCACAGTTGTGTATCCACCGAGCAGTAAATGGCCCCAGGAGATCCTTGCTGGATGCCCTGCAGGCCCCAGCCTTTGGAATAAGGGCGATAAGATCAGAGCAGACCTTGTCCATCATAAATGGCTTTGGGGCTGCGACCACGAGGCCCGGGGCTGATTTTTAACACTCAATAAACAGCTCGTTTGCAGTAGTCGGCGCACAGAATGCAGGCTGCTTGCAAGCACCTCGGATGATCTCCGGCCAGAACATTAACCCTATCTGTCAGCAAGCCTCGCCCCCTGACCTGCGCTGGGCAGCGGACCGCAGTCAGACCCTGCGAGGCACCGGGAACCCGTGGCAGGGGATCACTGTGGAGCTCTGTCTGCCGGGGTGGATCCGTCCCAGCTTCCCAGCCACGCACAGAGCCGCGTTCCAGCCGCTGCCATATTGACAGCAGCAGCGCTGCTGAAAGCTGGGAGGGCTCCAAGGCTGCACAGAGCAGCTCTGTGTCAACTCCAATCCTTTCTGCCTCCCTGCTCCACGCTCGCAGCATCCTCCCCAGCGCACAGCAGCTCCTTTCCACCCAGCTGCTCCTGGGCACGGCAGCGCGTTTCCTCGGAGAACAATTACGAAATTGCAATAAAGTGCTTTAAAGGGGAAATTCTTCCCTTTGATTCCCGCCCGCCCTTCTCAGCCTGGAGCTTCGTGCCCTGCTTTGCTGTTGGTTTTGTGCCCTACCCGCCCGGAGGAATTCGGGAGGGAGCGGGAAGCGCAGTGGAAGCATCTGTTCTGCCGCAGAGCCCAGGAGCCACAGGCATGGCCAGGAGACACTTTTGTCATTGACACAGGGGACAATTTAAATAGCTGCCGTGCTCTCGAGCTAAGCCGCATCTGCGGGTCTCACTTTATGTAACTCGGTTTTATTTTTGAGCGTGTTCTTTCATTTCCAACGGGATTTTGACTCGATGGGCGTCTCCCATCTCCTGCTCTGCCTCCCATCTCCTCACCTGTCCCTGAAACTCTGGCTCTCCTTGTTTCACCTCTTAGGATTTCCTCCCTGCCAGGCCTGACGTGGAGAATGATTTGAGGTTTAAGATGAATAGAGAAATCAACCCCTTAAAAACATTCCGAGCTTCATCTGTGGATATCTCCCGGTGCTACTTGAGATTTTATTTTATTTTTTTAGAAGGGGGTTCTGTTTGCAATTAAGATAAGTGTGTGGTTTGTTGTGTAGTTTAGCAAGTGATCTGCACCGACCGTAATTCCTCCCTTCCAAGGCAGTCACCTTGTGCTGGACCAAGTGTGCTTTCAGACAAGACAGCAGGGCAACCTGGCACAGTGAGCAGAAGTAATTCCCTTCCAGGTTTAATTGCAAACGGTGGTGGAGAACAGCAATCTCTGGGGAGTGATTAGTTAATTACTTATCTAAATTCCCTTGGGCTTGGGCCCGAATCGGTGCCGCCCTCGATTCTGGATAAATTTTGAATGACCGTGAAGGAGATCAAATGACATTTTATTCCTCTCAGGAGTCCAGCAAAAGCCCAAAGCCCCCCTGGGTTCCAGCAGTGTGGCTGCAGGTTTGTGGCTGAGCCTAAGGCAGGCTGTGCAGCTCACCTGAATTCCCAGAGCCAGGACTAATGTGGGAGGCAGCTAGCCCCCCCGTGATTGGCATTTTGCAGTCACAGAGCCTACACAAAATCCCAGAATGGTTCGGATTGGAAGGAACCTTAAAGCTCATCGAGTTCCAACCTCCTGCCATAGGCAGGGACACCTTCCTGTGGTTGCTGAGCATCCTCCGGAAAGATCTCAGAGGCAACAGGGTCTCATGAAAACGCACCAGGGAATGACTTCACCTGCGGGGATGGAGCTGCCCAGCACCACAGCGAAGTGAAGAAGTGCTTTTCTTGGCAGGAGGGAAAAATCCTCTTGGACCAACAGGTGATGAAAGCTTGAACGAGGCCCTCGGAGCACGGCACCAGCCAGGAGAGGTGCTGCCAAAGACCCAAGAAAAATGGTGAATTAAAAGCAGCTGAAGCTGGTGGAGCTGTTTGGTCTGGACAAGGCTTTTTGGGTAAAAACCATCTGAGTAATCATTGATGGTCAAAACACCTGGTATAGGCAGAGAGGTATTGAAAATAGAAAGGACCCTGGAGAGGGAGATTAACGTGTAGGGAAGAGGATGGCAATTCCCCTTCTGCCCTTCCACATTGACAGCCAGCACTCCCCAATGCTGCACGTGTTCACTGCTTGTGTGTTTGCTGCTGCCAGGTTAAGAGGAAATTGCTTTAGAGTAATTTTTGGAGGGATTTAAAATTTTGGATGGGATTCAGTCCTAATATCAAAATGAGTTATTTTATTAAAAGCATTTAAATAGAAACTAAAGAGTGGTCAGAAGCAGGAGGGCTGTTTTAGAAGGAATTTGCTATAAACCTATTGCACAGAAGCTTTCTAAAATATTACCCTGTAAAAACCCCATAATTCTCTTTATCTGCAATTTAATTACATTTCCCGTAGTGCCTGTGTTAGAACAGTTAACTTATTCTTGTTCTCTATTAACTCACACCTGCCCCAGGAAACTAGAAGCTAAAATGGTTGGCATTCAGAGTCATTTGTGTGTTATTCAGGATCTCACTGAGCTCACAAAAAGGGTCTGATGAGGAACTGGAGCAGCAGGAATTGGGGATCTCAGAGTGGTGATGGCTGTGAGATGGCGATATCTAAAACTGGTGTAAAAGCAGAGGGAAAAGTGGGAGCACTCCCCAGATCCAGGGATTTGTCCCATCCAGTGTTGGTGGACCAGAGTTTGATCTGTTTGGGACTGCAGCAAGGTCTCAGAGTATGTGAATAATGGAGCAGAATCCTCCAGAGCTGCGTGGATGGAACATTTCGGTGACCTCCTCCAGCCCACAAGGTGTTTGTCAGTGAGAGCTGAGGGGTGTCCTGGGACTGGTATGAAAACCTTGTCACTTGTGACCCCCTGAGGTGCCCAGAGGGAACCTGGGGGCATGGAAATGTTGTGTTCAACCCAAAATGACACGTTAGAAGTTAAATTTGGCTCGGGTTTTGGGGCAAGGGCTGCAGCTGACTGTTACTTAACTTGGACAAACCAGCCTGGGGTAAGAGAGGCAGAGGATGAACCTCAACCTTTGACTGGTTTAGAGGAGATCTCGCTGGCCACGGCATTTTTGCAGTGCTTGTCTTCTGATAACTGGAGATGTGATTAATCCCAGTCAGGATGACCTGGGCTCTGCGGGGGGAGGATGAGAACAAGGCAAACGTTTCCGTGCCGCCCCGGGCTGGGAAGGAGGGGTCCGAGCTGCCGGAGAGCCGGGATCTTTGCTGCAGTGCTGCTAATCCCTGTGTTTTTCTAGGAGGTTTTGCAGGACTCTGCCTCTCCCCGGGGATGGTGCCTGGTGATAATGTGCTATCTCAAGGCATGTTTCCTGCTTAGAGCACCAGGATGCCAGGGCCAGCAGTGTTTTAGCAGAGAGGAAGGTGACTACAAGTTTCCAGGGAAAAGGCATTGACTTGTTAAACCGCAGAGGACTTTTCTTATTATTATATTTTCTTATCGTTATAACTTTTTTTTTCTTTTCCTTGAGTCAGTCAGCTTTGTCAGGATGTAAAAAGCAATGGAGACGCCATGGCTTGAGGTCTCAGTGAGCCTGTGACCCCTGTCAGTGCCTGTGTGACCCCAGGTGTTGTCACTGCTGGCTGTGCTGAGCCCACAGCTGGGGGCCCCTGGGTGAGGTTGTTGTCACTGTCACCGTGGTGCCCTGGAGGATGTTGTTCTCTGGAGGATGGAGATGGGTGCAGGACAGAAAAGGGGGATTGCAGCCCGTACACTAGGACGAGAGCACCGAGGGAGCTTGCAGGGTTGTAAACCCGGATGGGTTCAGGGGCCCTGCCCCACCACAGGGTGGATTTTTGCTCCTGTCATCCCGTGGCCAGCAGTAAGATCCTCCTTTGCTTTGTGCCAAAATCTGGCACCTGGGACTCTTCAA
>JAIXNV010000371.1:1858-19245 GCA_020917445.1 Riparia riparia
AAAAAAAAAAAAAAAAAAAAAAAAAAAAAAAAAAAAAGTTTAGATTGATAGTTGTTAACCCTGATGAGACTTTTTTGGGTTTTTTTCCTTAAGCCTTTGAAAAACACATTTTAAAATATGTTGCATCCACTGGGATATAGCTAATATTATTCATTCTTATTCCAACACCCTTTTTCTTTTAGAAATTCTAAGGTAATTCCATGGAGTGAAAGATTTCCAGGACTGTTTTGTCATTAGTGTCATCTTTAGAACTGAAGTCATTCCTTGCATTTGAAATCAGTATTTGTATTTGGTTTTAGAATCTTAATTTCCAGACAATACATAATCTTAACAGTGTTTTATGGTAGGAAGCAGTGTATGATTTTTAAAATGTCAGTGACAAAGCTATTGATAGAAAAGGACTGATTACTGTCTGCGACCTGAATCAATAGTCCATGCTCAGTTATGATGTGGCCCAAGTGCAACCTGCTGCAAGGCCAGAGCAAAATGTGGTGGTGACACCAGAGAAAACATTGGAAAGGAAAAAGATCTTCCTTCTCAGCTTCACATCAAGTAGAGACTGAGTTCTGAGAGGTGGGAGAAGATTTTGCATGTGTTAATTTCTCCCTTTGGTCCATACACGTGCCTGGGTGGCTGTGGCACTGCGATTGCTCTGCGTACCTCTGGTGGGGAGAGGTTCAGGCTCTGGGCTTCAGCTGTGGGCAAACAGAAGCAAACAGTGGTGGTTTCTGAACTGCACACCTCATTTAATTCCCTTCCTGTAGGGCCAGGCACGCTGTGCTTTGCCTGCACAGAGCCCTATGGTGTGGCGCATGACATGTGAACCTTCACGATGGGATCGCTATCAAGTGCCTGAACTGCACGAATTCCACCACCATTTGACGCAAATGCCTGTATGGATCATAGCTCCAGGACAGAATCACAGTGCTGCAGAGAGCTGGGTGAGAGCATTGCTCTCATGGCTTGGTGCAGGGTCACTGTTTAGAGAAGTAGAGGATTGATAATACCTCCTTAGCTTTCCATGACCCTGATGTTGTGTGGGTTGTAAAGGCAATGCAAAGGACAAACAGCCAGTTGGGGGTGATGCTAGCTCTGAATTTGACTGTATGTTTGCAGCTAAAATAGGTGTTTTATAGCAAGCCTCTTCCATTTCTAGCACATGACCCCACCAAAGCACCATCCTAGATGCTTTGCCATCTAAGTCAGGCACGTAGCTGCTTCCTTCTATGCCATTTCCTGTGTGGTTAATACTGAATCAATGACTCTATTCACAATGATGGGAAAAGAATAGATGACTCCTGAACATGTCATGTTTTCAAGTTCTGCTTAAGAATTGGTGTGCCCAAGCAGTAGCAGAAAATAATTGTTTTGTAGCAGCAAGATGAATTCCAGGGCTTTTGGGCACAGGTTATCCTGAAAGCTGGTACAGCCCACACTTGTCAAAGCCACCTTGTTCATACAAGTGTGTGTGTCGAGGTCCAGACATGGGCTGAGCCTCAGTATTTTCTGAAGGCACTTTAGGTGAAGACTCAGGTTGTTGCTCATACAGTCTCCAAAGTTTTAGCAGAACCAAGCCCTGAAGTCTTGTTTGATTTAGATTGTATCTTTTATTTAAATATTACCAGAGGCAAGGAATCAGTGAGCAATTTAGGAAGACTGTCCATGTGATTGTTCCTCTTCACTTTTAGAAATCTTTGCTTCTGTTCTGGATATGCCTGCTAGTGACATCTTCCAGCTATGGGAAATTTCCTGGTTTTGTGTCATGGATGATCAGACTTTTTACTCCAAATCGGGACCCAGCTCAGCCCACATCCATCTCTTTAAGAGACTAAAGAGATTGAAGTCTTGGGGTCTGTTATCAAAAGGCATCCTATTCCAATTTGTAAGCAGCAGCACACATTTCCTCTGATTCATCTCTACCTTATCCATTGGTTTGTGCTGTGGATACCAGATGTGAATATGGTTTTTCATCTGTAAAACATGAAACCCAAATACAGACATGACGTGGGTTATTTAACTGATGCCATGGCCAAAGAACCCATTTAGCCCTCTCAGATACTGTAAGTCTAAACTCTGGAAAGTCACATTCAGCTGTGTTTCATGTGCCCTTTTCAGTATCTCAGACCCTTCCCTTCTATATGGTATCTCCTACATTGAAACTACCCTTTATTATTATTATTCTTACAGGTGTGATTTTTACCTTTGGTCATACTCAAATGTGCACTGTTCATCTGAATGCAATTTTATAAACTGGTCTGCTTGTTCTGGTGACACATCCTTTAATTTTCACCTTTTTTCTCTGTGTTGGTGTCATCCACAAACCTTATCAGAAATCCTTTTGTTTCTTTGGAATTCTTGATAAAATATCGGTTGGTGAAGATGAAGAACAAATTGTGCAGTGTTATGGGACCATATTGCATTTTTTATGTTAAAAATTTGTCGATAAGTAATTGCCATCTTGGAAATTCACACAAGGAGCAGGCCATCCAGGGTGGGAAAGAAAAAAAAAATAAATAACTCTGAGAAAACACAGCAGATTAGTGGGGTCTGCCAGCAAGTGAAGGGAAGGGGTGCAAGGACTGAGTAATAAATGGTTGGGGTGGGACACTGAGCTGAAGGTCCCAGGGGGGCACTCAGGGAGCAGAGCCTGCTGTTCACCATGCCCCGAGCACCCTTCCAGGAACACCATGGTGGTGTCTCAGGGATGATTAGGATGATGTTACACAACCAATTTATATGTGTCACATTGGCTTTGGATTGTTCCGGTTTCTTAATCACCAGGTCTTGCTGCAACAAGTTGAAGGCCTTAAAGAAGTCCAAGTGTTTTACATCAGCTTTGTTACGTTTATCACTCAACCTTACAATCTCCTTGATGAAAGATAACAAGCCGGTTTGAAAGGGTCTCTTTCCATAAACTACTGTTGATTGGCGTTAATGATATTTTCCTCCTTTGATTCTTTGTTAATCTAGATCCATATGAGTCATTCCATTATATTGCTGGGACTCGTGTCAGGAGGCAGACCTATAATTACTTAGATCCTTTCTCTCTACCTTTTCCAAAAGCTTTTCCAATGTCTGCTTTCCTTTGGAGCTTCCCCACTGCTCAAAGTTATTGGGTATCACAGGCATCTGTATTGCTGTGCTTATATGTGGAAGGCATCCTTAATAATTACCCAAAGTCGACAACATTATATGTGGTACTGAAACAAGGGGGTGTTGAACAATGAATTAACTCTTTAATCATAAACAACCTTTGGAAAAGCAAATAAAAAATATTTTATTTGCATCTTTATCCTGAGTTTCTATATCACAACCTAGTGTTACAGCTACAAAAGGTAGAAGGTCACTAGCTTCAAACTGTGTTGGAAAAATATCACATTAATGCTGTTGCCCTAATCCTGATTATAATTCACATCACACAAGAACATAAAAACACTTTTGAAGGGAGAGGAAATATTTTATCATGTAAGCATGGGATAGTTTTCAAGATGCATAGAAGAGCAAAATGAATTTGAAGGAATTCTTTAATATTATCAAAATGAAAAGCAGGAATTAAGACTATCATCATTTCAAACACACACAAAAAATAAACTCATGTCCTTTATTCATCTGCATCTGTATTTATCTGAACAGGCATCTGAAGTTGCTGTAGAGGACCAGGTCCCCCCTGGCTGCCCCTGCAGCCAGCCTGGCTGGTGCTTCCCAGCGGGAAAGATGTACTCCCAACTCAGGCTTTGGAGGAACAGGATGTCTTTGTCCCAAAATAGTCAGGGCACCAGCTCTGCTTCTTCCTGGCCAAGAGTGCCTGTCACAGATTAGCCTTTTTTCAGTGATGACAATAAATGTTCTGGGATTGGGTCTGTGGTCTGTATGAATCACAAAGCTTTGTAGGACTTGTTTCAAGTGCCTGGCACTACATAACCATAATAAATGAATAGTCCCTGTTGGCAGTGAAGTCCATGCATGCTGCAGGTATTCTGAGCAGAAAAAATCAAGTCTGTGGTGTACAGCTGAAGCGTTTTCTCCATGTGTCGTGGAATTTCTCTTTGAATAACTTGCTTCAATTTTCTTTTCTTGTTACACACCATCACATGATTTACAGGCAAGCATCTACCTACAATTATATAGCATTAATCACCTTTCACTGCTTTTATTCTCTTTTGCCCTTCTCTCTTTTATCCCAGTACTTCTCCTATGACTTGTTGGACCAAAGTCTCATTTCATCATTCATAAAAATACCATCAGAGTGGCCACAGCTGTGAGCAGGGTAGGAGGGGAGCCCTGGGAACCCTCTTTTCTGGGGAGTGCTGCTTTTGGGGGGCTCTGCACCTCTCCCTTGCCCTCAGTGAAAGCCCACTTTGCCACCTACCTTCTCTCTGGCCCCTTAGCTAGTCTGTCAACAGAGTGATAGTTCTTGCTGGCTGGATTTAGCCTTGCAAATATAGGATCCCGTTGAGCTAATAAATACTTCCTGTCATTGCCTAGGGTTGCCAACAGTAACATTCCCTTCCCCATTTATAGGAGATACTGAATATGGCATTGGTACTATTAACACCCTTTAACATTTAACATTAACATTTTCTGCCTGTAAAAGGATTTTCATATTTTCTATTGGTTCTGGGTTTCCTTTCTTAGGTGGCTACTGAATGCTGAACTATCTGAACTTTGAGGAATCAGATCTTTAAATTCATTTTAAAACTCTTACAATAATTGTAGATTTTTTTCAGTCTGACTTTGAAAAGCAAGATAATATTGGAGAGACATGTGGGTGTACAACTCTGAATGCTTTAGGAACCTTTTATATTTAACCTTTTTATTTCCAGCAGCAATATGGAATCAAATACCCATGAAAAAGAAACACCAATAATTATTAATAGAAGACTTTTCTATAGAAAAAAAGGGAAATAAGAGGTAAGATTGAAAAAAGGGAAGATAATGGGATGGAGAGAATTTTGCAGGTTTTTAAAGGTTCAGTAAATGCTTGCTCCTGTTTTTCAAACAGCTTTTGCTGAAAGCACTTCTGTGTATCTACATTAGCAGATGAGATGGTTTTAACTCCAGTGAGCAGGGACATGGGAGCAGAGCTGGCTCCTGCTGCCTTGCCTCAGGAGGGGAAGTGAAGGATGCCATTGGAGGAGCTGGGTGGGCTGTGGGAGCCTTCCCAGTGGGAGAGGAGGAAGGGAACACACATGTGGACATGAATGAAGAACTGACAGACTGGAAAGGCACATGGATCTGAGGGATGGGGAGAGAGCTAGCAGCTGGAAAAACATGCAGACACTAACCCTGAGAGTAAATCTGCTCCTCTCACAAACAGGAACGGACTCAGAGGCTGCATTAGTTCCCACACTGGGTGTGATCCTGCATGGTTTGAGTTCTTGTTTCCTCATCCTACTGGGCTTCAGTGAGTATTGCTGTTGGTTATTGTGGGGCTGAGCCTCTAGGACACCCTTTAAGAAGAGGAAAACCATTTTGCCTTCTTATATGAGGGAGATGACCTGTGAGGGCTCTTGTCTCCGGGAGACACTGCTGAAGGTCAGGAGCATCACCTTTAGTCACCTGAGATCAAGCCTGGGCTCACCTGAGGCCAAAGTCTGACTGCAGCGAGTTGAGCAAGGTTGTTTGGAGGACATTGAAGGGCTCCTTTAGTGTGGCTGCCTGTTAGAGGAAAACATGTTGTTTCCACTGGCCTACATTTGCCATTCACTGCCATGGCCTGTAGGCCCCTCCATGGCACTGTGCCATAGATTTCAGGACCTCTGAGCTTCTCTGGGAAGACCCAGCACAGACTGGGAGAGTACTTGGGAAATGCACTCTGTCCTTGAGACACAGCGGTGTGGGGCAGGCACAGCCAATACTCCTTGGTAGTGCTGACAAATGCTATGTAAGCATCCACACACACACACGTATTTATATTCATCTGTGTCTGCATGCATACAGCAGGAAATCTTCTGCTCCCCTCATAGCAGACTCTCCTGGTATCTCTAAGTGTGACACATGCTCCCCTTGGGAGTCCATGGAGGCTGTAATGTCTAACAGAATAGGATTTATCTCATTCTCTAACACCTAGGGAAAAGACTAATACTCTTTTCTAAAGTGCTGCATTGTTTTTGGGTTCATCTATATTGCTTTTAATATTTTGTGTATGTGAATATGATGTACTGCAATGAAAACACCCTTATATCTTTTTCTAGTAAGTGCGTCTTTCAAAACTAGAAATGATGTCAAATGATGGAGAGGAGCTCTGTGTCTGGAAGGCACAAGGAAATGCATAAAAGATGAAGGCCTATTTATGTTTCTCACACGCACAAAAAACCCTCCAACCAAAAAAACAACCCACCTACATTAAAGAAACACTATTCAAGCTACAAAGAAAACCAGCCAGCATGTGGCCTCTCTGTACTTGCACATTAGGATCCAGGCTTTAATTACAGGACTTCAGGCTGCCTTCCCAGAGGCCCCTGCACACGGGATCTGCACTGGGAGCAGAGCAGTGTGTGGGAGAGGAATCCCCTTTGCTGGGTTAGCTGGGTTACAGCGGGTGCCTCTACCAGGAGCAATATAAATGCAACATTAGCACAACAGAACAGGCTGATTTCCTCTATGCTCAGCAATTAAACTGCTTTAGGGCCCACGCAGACCTGCTTCAGGTATCTCTCCAAGCAGGATTGTGGCTCTGGTGTTGTTCTGCCAAGTAGGAACCATCCATTTTGTGCATGGAGATGAGCCTGGGTGGGGAGCCTTGAGGAAACAGTCAAATGGGAAACATGCAGAGGCAGCTTTGCTCGGTTTCTCCTGCCCCTGGAGTGGCTGGCTCTGTGACCTCAGCTCTCTGAAGGTCACTTGCACACATGCTCATATCCATGGGACTGTTCCTGGGTTCCAGCAAAGCACATGGGAGTCCCCAGCAGGCCCACCTGGAGGGTGACAGGGCCAGCAGCACAGCCAGAATACAGAGGCCACAGGGCAGAAGTGTGATGGGATCCAACAGTTTGTCCCAGTGAAAGACTTGCCATCCACAAAGCGTCAACCAATGTGAGAAGTGGGACCAGGAGGTTTCAGCTGATGGTGGAGGAGAAACACAGGTGGGAATATGTGATTCTTCCCAGACATTGCAGGGAACACATCCTAATGGAGAGAAGGGATGCTTCCCTGCTCTCCCATGTCCTCTGAGGTCCACTCCTTCCTTTCTCCTAGCTCCTTATCACAACTTGCCCCTCCTCAGCCATCCCACCCTATCTCAGACTTTAGCCTTCTATTCCCAGGATGCCGACATCCCTTCTCTTCACCTCTTCATCCCAGAGCTTTCCCAAAAGGTCAGGGATAAAAGAAGTCATCTCCCAGCCTCACCCATGCCAAAATACCTTGACCAAGATATCCTGGTGTGGTAGCCAGCTGGCACATCTAAGGCCAGCCCTGGTGGTTAGAGTCTGACAAAATATGTCTGCAGCAGGTTTTGCAGAAAGAAGCCTGTGCCACGGTGACAGCAGGCAGTGCTGCCAGTCAGCAGAGACATCCTGTGCCTGAGCAGCCTGCGAGGCTGGCAGAGGCAGGGCGTGTTCCTGCAGGCTCCATTCCTGGTGCCCATGTGGTTGTAGCCATTAGAACACGACTTGTGGATCGTTTTGACTTATTAATTGGGGAAAATAATTGGCTTGCTTCTCGTGGATGTCCTTCAACTCCACCAGCCCTGGGTTTCACAGTGAGCCAGTTCTGGGAACCAATTCCTGCAGTTAAGAACAGACATTCTTGCTGAAGTCACTGGCTTCTACTTTCCATCAGGCAAGGTGCCGGCTCCAAAATTCCTGCCCTCTTCCCTGAGGAAGCTGAGTTCATGTATGGTTTTGTGGGCTTGTAAGAATTTCATAACTTAATATTAGGTCACATAAATTCATTTTTTTGCTCTGCCTTTACTCTTTAGAAAGTTGGAAGTTATTTTTTTAAAAATAAAGCATTGCATATGCTGTATGTGGGAAGTGGTGATTTCTAGCTATGGACTGAGGGGGCAAAATTGTATAATTTATAACTGTGTAATAAATAATGAGTCTGATGCCTGTGTTAGTGTTATTTTATACAAGTCTAAAAGTGGAGCCCTGAAGCCAAGACTCAACCCTAATATGCAATCACTCCATTGCAGAGCCACAAAGCAGTGGAAAACAGATCCTTAGTTAAGGAAAAAGAGTTTCTTTAACTTTATTTTTCAGTTCAGCTTATAAACCAGGCTGTAAATCCATTGCATGATTTGAACCTATCACTTTTGCACCAGAAGATAGGCTGGGATAGGTGTGGAACCCTGGACAGGAATCAAGGACTGGCAAAATGTCAGGAAAATACCTGCTCATCTGGACTGCCTCAGGGCAGCTACCCTCACTTGTCCCAGCTGATGAGCTGGCTCTGGAGTCACAAGGCAGCCCCAAACCTGCAGCATGCTGTTCTTTGCCTCTGATTTCTTTGACAGACGTGAGTACAAGGCGGGATGAGGTCTGAACTTTCTCAGCACTATGAGTTCAGAGAAGCAGAGGTTGCTGCTGACTTGCCAGTTCCCAGCCTTCCTCAATCATACCCACATTACCATAACTCTGCTGCCTTGAGGGGCCGAGATGTTTGAGCTGGATTCATGGCACACGCATTCAAACAGAGAATATGGGCAGGGTGAAAGTCCAAACCAAACAACAGCCACACAAAATGCCGAGGTACATCTGTCCAGATGATACTTGTGTCCAGCAAGTATAGACTCCTGCAACTGCAGACTCTGAATAGGGGGGAAGGTGAGGCCTTCTGCCCTGTGCTGCTGGGGATGCTGTCCCAGGAGATGGCAAAGCATGGCTGGACCTGTCTGCAAGGAGCCCAGGACAGACTGCTCCCCAGTACACAGACACAGCCCCTCTCCTGCACAGCCTCTCACACTGAGATAGAGACTCATGCAATTTGTCCCGTGGCCTTATCCATCCTGACACCCTTCGGCTGTTCTGTTCCCACCCACTGCTAGGAATATTGTCCTCAATTCCAATGCAGCTGCCCCTGGGTGCTTGCACCCCTCATTGCCTCTTGGCTGTGTCCACACATCCACTGCAAGTTCCAGGAGCTCCTCAAAGGCCCGATCCTGCTTTTGTGCCAGAGGGAGAGTCAGTATCACCACTGCTGCCTGCAAAGTCTATCCTGATGTTTCCATGTTTAAACAAGAGAAAACTCAGGCTCCTTCACTGTAGGAAGAAGGCTCCCTAGACAAGAGAAGGAGATATCGCTATTCCTGTTCTCCTACCATTTCATTACAAGTACTAGCAGACCTTTCACTACAGCACACAACAGGGAAAACCAGAGGTTTGTATGCCAACCAGAAATTTTGTAGTTTCATGAATTTCTCACTTTTCATCTCCCTGACCATCCCTCCAAGTTGCAGGACCAACACTGGGGCAGGACTCCTTCGTCTCCATGTGTGAGGGGGATGGGATGGTCTTTCAGTGGGATTGTCTTTTCCTGGGAATGCAGTTCTTCAGGGCCATGGCTCCCCATCCCCACAGCAGCTCCCCATCCTTGGGGCTGGCCACTGCATGCTTTCCCGGTGAGGTTACACAACGGCTGTGGGGAGCGGCGTGTTAGGACAAGGTGCATGAGTCACCAAAGGTACCGGAGTCTTACATAACCCCAGCATACATTTTTGGAGTACACTTCATCTGAAGGGGTTGTCAGGAGCCCTGACTACAGTGACAGCTGGGGAGGAGCAGGGCATAAGAAAGCTAATACTTCTGTTCCTTTTCCTCGACTCCTCCTGGCAAGACCTTCTCCAGATCCAGGATGTCTTGGTCAGTCAGAGAGCCAGGGCAGTCCTGGTGTGTCCCACAGTGTGAGATGACATCTTCCCCGGGATGGGTTTCACTGTGGTGTTTTGGACAACCAAACCACAGAAGAACCTCCAATCTACATAAACAGAATTAATTTACCTATAAACCCTCTGTCTTCTGATTCTGACTTTGCCTTCTTCTCTATCAGCTAAGCCTGCATAACCCCATTTTTCCCTCTCTGCTCCTCTCTGAGCTGGTATCATGAGCCTTTCCTTGGATTTCTGCCATCCCATCTGTACAAGCTGTGGGTCTACTGGAGTACAGCAACAGCAGGGCTGACAAGACATGTCTGGACCCCCTTGTACAGGACCCACGTCAGGATCTCAGCAGGGTCTACTGGGCAGAAGGACTTTGCTCTGCTCGCAGTACGTCCTGCTCATTGGTAAAGGGAGACACACGCCGGCTTCCAGCCTGGGAGTGTGGCACACTCAGAGGTGTCGTTTGGGAGAGTGTAGGTGGGGATCAGAAGAGTTTCCAAGTGATGGGGTTCTGATTGCTTTAACTGTGAACTGGATACTTCTTCCAGTTCCCACATCAAGTCTCACGGTGCAGCCAATATTTTGTGTTTCAGGTTCAACTAAAGTTTCATCAGGTAGCTCTTCTGGCTCCAGAATAGGCTCTTTAGGTAAATCCAGGACCAGAGGAGTGTGAAGGGTTGTGGCATTAGCTTCTTGTGTAGGGGAGAAAGTGGCAAAAGAAGGAATCTCTCAACATGATTTAGATAATTTCTGCATAAACAAACCTTTAAGAAAGGCTTGGCTCCCTCCCAGCACAGAAGGGGAACACTGCCTGCAGCCACTATATTATGGGCTCCCTTGATGGCTGAGGCTTTCTGCAGGGCGGCAGAGCATGGCTGCTGTGGAGGCACAGAGCAGGGCCAGGGTCTGACTCACCAGAAGCCAGGAATGATGACACATGGACTGGGAAAAAACAGGCATAGCTTGGACCTGGACTTTGCAGAGCAGTGTCCCCTGCAGACACCAGCATGACTGGCATCTTCTCAGGGAAGCAGGGATTTCTGGCACAGCTCCCTCTTACCTTGCTGGGGTTTTCTCTCCGTGGAAAAGTGTTTCAGGGTTGAGCTTGGGGACTGCACGTATCATGTAATGAGGGGAACAGATTCCCAGCAAATGCCTCTTCCAGATAGTCCTTGCTCATTCCAGAGAACTCTGTGCATCACCTTATACCCACAATGCTCAAAGGCACTGAGGAGGCTGAGAGCTGCCTCTCACAGGTGAAAAGCCCCTCTGCTTCTGGTCAAAAGGACCCAAAGTTCTCCCACACACTTGAATGTCATGAGCTCAAGTTCCATCCCTGCACATCTCCATATTTCACAAACACAGGCCAGCCCTGCAGGCAATACTCATTCTGGTGAGTCTGGAGGGGTGAAAGAGCCATCAACTTCCACAGCTGAAGGGAAATGATACACGGCTGCAGAATGAAATGAGAGTGTGCACACCAGCACTGAGCACCCCTGCTGTCCTGACCAGCCTGGGCTTGGGGAAAAGCAGGGCTGAGAACTGACAACCTCCTCACTGTGATGGGGCTGCCTGGGGCTCAGATGGCAAAGTGCCACCACACTACATGGGGCTGGTTGCTGTGGCTCTTGTCCCACACCACTGCTGGGTCAAGAAAACCCTTCAGGGGAGTCAACCCTTTGGGGTTTTACAAATTTTGACAGCCCAAGGCATGTCCCAAAACAGGACAGCCAGGTGCTCCTGCTACAGAGCAAGGACGGATGGCTCCAGAGGCAGGGCTCCCCTTCCCTGTGAAAGCAGCTAATCTTAACTGGGTACATGAGTGTCAACAGGTGCCATGGAGGGAAGAGGGACGAGGGGATATTGGTGCAGCTGGAGGAAGTATTTATAGCTGCTTTTTAAAAAACCCTGTATAGATCACATCTCTGTTAACGTATGTAACACAATCGGGAACCTGAGCTTTTCATGATCCCATGGCTGCAGGATTTCCTGTGGAATCCTCTATGGGCCACAAAAACAAGCTAAAAATAAAAGCATTAAAAAGAGACACATACTGAAACATGTGCGTGCCGGTGCCTCCTCTCCGGCCATTGAATTGGACAGGGGCAGTCAGAGCAGGGAAGGGGACAGTACCTGGAGAACACTCTCTAGTAACTCCTCTGGTGGGACACAGACCCCAAAGGGCTCCAGGCAAGCAAAGGTGTGAGCACACACTGTTGGCAAAGGTTTCAGGGGTCTCAAACACAAGCAGGAGTTATGAGAAAGTTATCCATCAGAAGAGAGCAGAAACAGATTGGGATTCCCCCAGCTGGAAAGCAAACCTGGAGAGCCTGTCTCTCTCCTGTGCAGGATGGTCCTCAGCTCCTTCCAGCAGCCACATGACCCCAGGCTCTGGAGAAGCAAACCTGCACATTTGACACTCCCACGTATTTTAGGAAAAGATGCAGAAGTCATACTTTTTTGTGCACCGAGAGGGAAAAGGCCGCCAGTCCTTCCTTCACAGATTCTCGGCTCCTGCCAGGCCGGCCAGCAAAAGGCAAGAAGAGGGTTTTGGCTCTGTTACGATGCTCATGGGCCAACCCCCACAGGCAGCCCCATCACTGCTCTGCGGTATCTCCCTAGCCCCCACTGCCACATCCCCACAGCCATGCCCTGGGCACCAGCTCCGTTTGAAATCACAGCTGAGACAGGATTGAGTTGAGCTCAGGAGGGAGCAGTGGGGGGCAGACAGGACCTGGAGATGGTGACAGCATCACCTGGCAGCTCAGCTTCTCATCCTCCCTTGGACTCCCCGGGAACCAGGACACCTCCCCTGCGACGGGCAGAGCTATCACCTTGCTGCTGCTGTCTGAACCACGCATTCCCGACAGCTGCATTCACAGTGTAGGATCAGCCATTAACGGGATACTTCAGTTAAGAGCTTGTCGGAGCCACAGAGGTGTTTGGAAGAGGGGCAGTGAAATTCCCTGCAGCTGAGCTGAGCCCGAGCTTCACACCCTCTAATTGCCCAGGCCCTCGGGATCCGGTTGTTACTTCCAGCAAATGCCCTGCAGGCAGCAGTGATGGAAGGTGCCTCTTCCTGCAGATCTGTTCAGCCTCTGCCCTTCTTCCAGCACAGCAGCTGCCTACCCCACACGCTCCCGGATGGATTTCTGTCAGGAACATGTGCTCCTGGCTGCGTCCAGCCTGTGCTTTTTGTGGTAGCCCTCCACACAGAGGAAAAAGCATCCCTTACAGCATGGAGAGAGGGGAGATATTCTGGTACCTCCCTGGCCCTAGCAATCCCTCTCTCTTGCTCGGGGGGCAGGTAATGTGATTGGTAAGAAGGCACCTTGGTTGAGTTGCTTTGGCATATGTTCCCTTCCCCCAGCACTCTGATATTAGCTGCAGGAGATGAAAAGCTGCGATGTGCAGAGAGACAGCTGGAGATGTCAAAGATGTCACCTGCAAGCTGCTCTTTGTGGAGATGGGGACAGGATGGGAATGGGTGAGAGCACCCAGCTGGAGGAACCAGAGCAACTGCATACCACGGGGGAATGTGGTCAGGGTTGGGGCTGCTCAGCCTTCTCCCAGCCCGTGCCCACTCTGCATCCCCTCCTCCGGCCCTGCTCCTGCCTGCATCCCCACTGCTGCAGGGGGATGTGCCTCTGGCGCTGCAGGAGCCGTGGGAGGCAAAGGGGCTGCTGCAGCACAAGTGCTGTGGGGCTCAGAATGGATTTCCTGCCATCACCAGTACAACTCCCTTCCCAACGGGGTGTCCCGTGCAAACGAGCTACAGATGCGAGTGCTGATCTGTTTTTAATTTTTTGGGGGTGATTTTTAGGCAACACCCAGGGAAAAGAAGCAACTCATTGAGAGAAAAGGAGTTTTAACCATTCTGTGCTCGGGGGAAAGAAGTTCTACATGAATAAAGGCTGTTGGTGTCTACCTCAGCTCAGTGTTTGGAAGTCAGACCCTGTCTGTTTGGTTATTTCTGGATATGCAAACTAGAGGAGAGTAGGATAAGGTCCTTCATGTCTAGGCCAGCATCATCTCTCATCTTACATGCTTTAACCTCTCTGGCTCGGACACATCCCCTGTCACAGCATGCGCAGTCGTTCAAAGCACTTCTGCAAAGCTGCATTTCCTGGCTTGTTGCTTTGACAGGTTTTCTTTGTATCACTTCCCTGGCTCTTCTTTCCTCCTTGCATCCAGGAAAAAGTCATCTGCCTTTTACAGGAAGGCCTTTTATAACATTTTGACATCAAACCTGAAGTGCCAGCCAGAGACTGAGTGCTCCTTTGTGTCCCAGCAAACAATCTTCTTCCTGCAGAGGTATTTCTTCCTCACAAAAAGGTTCTTCCAAATACCCCGTATTTTTTTTTTCCAGGTCTTCCTAAACAACCTTCCATTAAACTTTATATGTTAAGCAAATCTAGACACTTGCAAAGTCTCACTTTCTGCTGCAGCTGTGACCCTCCAGTAGTGGGTCTGAATTACCCCTCAGCCCCACACATGGCTGCCCCACACAGGCAGGGCCTTTTTTGGGTTTTCCCCTCCTGCAGCAGTTCTGTGAGTCTTGAATAAGCCTCAAGGAGCTCCTTGAACCCACTTTGAAACCAGATCAGCTCAGCCTCTGCCATCATCCTTGTTGAATGTCCTGCTTTCTCAGCAAAAACCTGAGGTGAATTAGCCCCAAAACCCCCTCCCACGCTGGGCTGATAGGCTCAGAATAGCACTCAAAAAACCACAGTGCTACTAATACAGAAGGGAAGGGGAAAGGACTGTTTTTCAGAGGTGGATTTGGGGCTGTTTGAGTAAGGAAGATTTACTTGGAGTCAGTGTATGGCATCATGGCTGCTGGGGGCAGACACATCAGTTAGACCTCTCCCTATCCCAGCTGGATGGACTAGACAGAATCCAGTCCTCACAGGACTGTGGGGCTGGGGTTAGTTTTCTGTAGAATTAACCGTGAAGGCTCACAGCTCCTCTCTGTCCTCCAATAAAACCAAATTCCTATGAAGCTGGAAACCTTGATTAGCAGGCTGCTAGGAGAGACAGACCACTGGGGTCTTTCTGTATGTCCAGAAGACACTGCTCCAGGGTAAACCTGTGCTTCATTTTGCTCTGTAAAAGAGAGAAAGGACTGAGCTGTGTTCAAGGAAGCCTACAGATTCACAGGAAAAACTAGGGGGAAAAAAAAAAAAAAGGTAGTTTCTTTGGAAGTCATTTTCTCTTAAGAAGTTCTGTCTGCATTTTTTATTAATGATACAACACCCTGAATGTGTCAAAAAATATGAGAATACATTTCCTGGTGGGGAGCTCCAGCCTTGCAGAGTCAGGCAGTACAGCTGGGCTGTCATTTGCTTCTTGGAATTTCATTTCCTAATCAACACATGCATGAAATGACTGTATTTTCAAAGCTTAGTTTCCAGAGCTGCTGTGATCAAAGACTGAGGAGGTGGGGGGAAAGCAGGGAGGGGGAACCTGCCATCCCAACCAGCAGCCCAGCACAGAGAAATTGCCTGCCTGAGAAAGCCTAAACAAAGGATGGTTGAAGGCTCTGACCCGGCTTTAATGTTTCAGAGCTCACAAGAAGATAGGGACGCAGAAATCAAACTCTCATCATATTTCTACTTTGGTTAAAAAAAAAAATCTACTTCTTAGAAACCTGGGGACAGCCTTGAGATTTGCAGGGTCTGGCTGTCCCTTTCTGGGGTGGAGAGTGTGATGGAGAGCCCTGGAGCAGAGGGGAGAGATCTGCAGGGACCCTCCTGAGCCACCCTGTGCTGCTGAGGGTGACCCCAGTCCCTGTCATCACCCTATCCCTGCAAACAGCATCCATCACCCAGGCCCTGGATGATACCTCACCCACCTCTTTGCCTTTGGTGTCCAGCTGGTCCCATGGAGAGTCTTGTGGCCACCCAGCCTTTCTGTGAGCATCTGATCTTACAATCATCAAGCAAGAGGAGCTCAAACACATTAAAATTGCCCCAGTCTGACCCAGGCAATCAGGTTTTTGCTTCTCTGACAGCTGCAAGGCCATAAAGTCTCTTGTCTGGCAGCCTCCTTAAAGCCCTCCCACAAGGAGGCTATGCTTGTCTTTGAAGGATTTAGGAAGACTGGGGAAAAATAATTCTGTAAATACACACAGACTCCCCTGGTGTCTTCATTTATCGGGAAAAGTGGATGTGCACTCACTGATGATCTGCAGATGACTTTTGGGTAGTGGCTTCATCTGTCCTCTCTGCCTGGCAGAGCTACATGGATGTAGCCAGATGCCAAAGGCAAGATTTTGGACAGCTCAGCCTTCACCAACCCATCCCACAACCCTGCACCACTTCCCTCACTGCCCAAGCAAAGCCAAGATGCTCAACCTTGCTTCCCAGGACCAGCTTGAGGCAGGATCATGTAGGGTGCTCTCTCTTCCTACACAGCTGATACTCTTGGCTGTTGTGCTTTTCATTTCAGTTTTGCTGTGAGCAACATGATCACAGAAAAATAACATCAGAGGAAAAAAAAAAAAGGATTCTCAAATTCCCCCCATTGGACTGCTGGGCAGGAGCTGGATGGTGTTACCATCAGTTTCATTTTCTCTGTGGCTCCCTGCAGCTCTGGGTATGTCCATGCTAACACAGCTCTTCAGAGGTGTTTAATTACAGCATCCTGGGTACCAGAAATGCAGATGGAGGCAAGGCCATGGAGCTGCAGGGTGGTGCATGGTGAGTCACTGCTGAGAGAGAGAGAGAGAGAGAGAGAGAGAGGGGACCATCTTCCCAGCACACATCCCGTGCTGGAGGAGGAGATCTGAACACCCAAGATCATAAGCAGGATGGGGCAGGCATCCATGCAGGCAAAGCAGCAACTGGCTGTGTGTGCAGGATCTCTTCACATGACATTTGAGTGAGCGCAGCTGGTGAAATGGCTCATTACAAGACATGATAATGGGAATGAGTCAGGTAACACACAGATGTGGAGATGAGGTAGTTTGTTCCTGCAGGTAAAAGTGCTGCTGAGGGTAAGCAGGCTGCGTGTGGCCTGAATGTTTCCTCCAGTGATGTCAAAGGCATCACTTTTCCCCCAAAGCCTGTGTGCTGAGATTGCATCGACCAGGGTTTTAAGAGCATCCTGATGACACAGGCTGGAAAATATAAAAAAGCAAGTTCTCCCTGAGTGTGACATGGATGTACTATGCACCGTGTGTGATGGAGAGATAGCTGCAGCTCTCCCTCTCTCTCTCTCAAACATTATCTTGGCACTACTTTCAATAAAGCATTATATTCACTACCCTCATGCCTTTCCCCGTCACACATCTCTGCACTGTTTCCTTCCAGAGAGACACCTCCATCACTGCAATGACTGAGCCACCCTAGGGCAGAGGGTGACACGGCAGCCACTGTGCCACCTCAGGCTCTGCACATCTCCTGGGGCCCTGCAGCAGGTTAGGACCCCAGCCGGGGCTGGTGAGAAGCCAGGAACCCCTTTTCCATCCAACACAGAGGATTTCGCACTTATTTCCCCAAAAAGTGCATCAGATGAGATAAGCTCAGTGGGTGATGGGAGAGAGGAGTCCAACCCTGGTAGATCT